>JASFDD010000041.1:0-109409 GCA_036937055.1 Nidula microcarpa | reverse complement strand
TCCGACATTTTCCGACGTGGCGCTATCGTAACCTACGTCCTCTAGTTCCTATTCACCTTTGGGAACGAGTCTTGACATTCAGTCCTGTCACCTCAATGTCAACACAGTTGCATATCATTCACTGCAATCTCTGTGACTTCAGGACCCTTGTCTGCTGTCAGCTGTATCGAAATTTTGACTATAAATAAACACAACTATTTAGTCAAGAAATATGAATGAGCCTTATAGATTGGATGTGAACTGTCATATCCCTGTATAATACAGTGCTTGCCAGCTCCAGACTGTTCACATTCAATCCCAATGCTTTCCTGACTCTCTGCTTGTCTCCAGGTTTACTCAGGTTTACTCTGGTCTCTTTCCATTCTCATACTCAATTAGATTTCAGCCACACATACTATTCTTTTTTTGGTATATTCCTTTGCATTAACATTCAGTTCATACTCCTTAGTCTTCATCATATGCTCTCTTTCCTATAACCCATTTACTTTTCCACTTTATTAGTATGATTTTAGTACTTTGGGTATTTACTCTGGTTACTTGGATTATTTAGTATTTAAGTACTTCAAGTGTACTATATTACTTCAGTTTGTTAATTGTGTATATGTCTCACCACTCTCTACTCAGTGGTTAAAGCTACCTCTAAACACCCTTGACCATTTCCACCTGATATCACTCTTCTCATCATCATAATTTGCACTCAACAAGGTGTCTGGTCTCTAGAGATCCCTCCTGACCAAATCTCTGGTCAGAAAGTTGAGTATCAATCATCCTCATCTCTGAAGCATCTCACTCACTGACATCTGTACATTGAATGTCAGGAAAAAAGCAGGTGCAGCACATAAGCTGAAGCCATCATCCATCTTGACTCTCTACCCTTGGTAGCACTCAAATGTGTTTCCAGAGATATATCTGGAATCTCCAGTATTTCTCACTGGCCCCACCTTGTACTCTATCTGCCCAGAACCTCTAGATTATATCCTGTAAATGAGTTTTGTGACATGAACTCAGATCCCCTTCCTTCCACCAAGTTCAAGTAATAATGTGCTAGTTTATTGGGGTTGCATGCATCTGGCATTAGGAGCAGTGCATATACATAACCAGAAAGTTGGTCTTTTGATGCCTATATTGGAAGACTGCTACCTTTTCCAATGTTTAGCCTTTGTTCATTCATTTTCTCATGACCATCTGAATGCTCCTGGTGCCAGGGTCCCAAGGAGTTTAGCAGTGTTTGAGGAACAGTAGCATGTTTTCTTCCAACAAAACAACCCATGAATTCATCATCATAGTGGTCATGCAGAATTTCACAGAGATCATTTCTGAAGATAGACATCATTCAGCAATGTTAGAGCAGTAGAGGTCAATGTTTTACATCACCTGGGCATAAGAATACCATTATTTTCTTGTGGATGTCATGCCCCATTTTTCTAGAACATCTGCCTCTTTTATGTTGATAACTGCTTGAGTCTTCTCAATGGCAGACATCTTGTTCTTGTTCTTGCTTGCAAATTTTAAAAAAGTTTGACTGTCTAACAATGCATTATTAGATGTTAAGAGATTTAGAATATTTCAATTGACTTAATTGACAAAGCAAATTCACTTTGCAAGTGATCAAGCTGTTGTTCTGCAGTTAAGCCAGATCCACCGTTTTCACATGCATACTGGTTGAAAGCAGTGTGAAGACTCTCATCTGAGGGATCTACATGCATATTAAAGTCAGTGCTTTGGCAATGACAAAAAGAGTAGCAGCTGACATACAACCCTTGTCTCCATACTGATTCCAGCCCTTCTCATTCCTCATAATAAGCACTTAGTGAAAAGTGACTGCTTGGTGGTGAAATCTGCTGTATCAATGGTTGTTCAGTGTGCAGTATAATGAAGGAGGAGCTGCAAGGCTCACAGCTGGCATGGAAGCTTCACCATGTGGACCACAGCTGAACTAGCAGTAGCAACAACCACTGGACTGGTGGTGGAGTTCAGTTATTTGATCACATAACTCACATCATGAATACTTACCTCTGTTGTTCTATAACTCTCGGCTCACTGACAGTCCTATGTCTTCCACAAAAATATTGTATTATGGCAGAATTATTCTGTTTGGTATTTTAGAGCTTAGGTAAAGATGCCTTATGCCATTATGTACAGTATTTAGGTAGCTCTCAAGTATTTGGTAACATTTGTCAAGCACTTTGTAAACACTTGAGATACTTAAATACTAAGAGATGTAACTACCCCGAGTAATACTGCAAAGTACTAAAACATACTAAGTAAAAAGGAGAAGTAAGTGGGTCAAACAAAAGAGAGCATATACTGATAGTAACTAAATGTTTAATGCAGAGGAATATACTGATACTGGACTAGTGTCTTGTGGCTGAAATGTATAAGTCAAGAAATGGAAATAGACCTGAGTAAACCTGAGTAAACCAGAGATGATGTGGTGAGTCAGGAAAGCAGATTGATTGGAAATTTGATTAGGAGCATATTGGTGGTAATTGTGAGTGGGATATGACAGTTTTGTACTATAGTCTCCAATCTGAATATTGACTAAGTTTCATAAGTCTACCCCTTGTCTCCTGACTAAGTTATAACTAGTCTTTCTGGCTCACTTCCAACCTTCTGGCCCCCTTCCAACTTTCCTTCTAGCTGACTTATGTTGACTAGTCTTATCTCACCCTTGACACTAGACTTGGACTCTAGTTGTCAATACCCCTTGCTAATCTCTGACACCTTTCCAATATCCTGTAACTTTCTTCTGACATGTGGACCACTGACCTAATTTAGAACCCACAAGAACTGGAAAGGCACAGCACATAAGCTGAAGCTGACAGTTCTTACTTTTAGTGTTACAGTTGGAAATACTTCTGATGTTATTTCCAACATTTTTCCAATGTAGCACTATTGTAGCCTACAACTTCTAGTTCACTCCAGTCACCCTATCCCAGACCTCTATTAGTCAACCAAACCTCATGGCTTTATTTGACTAATAGAAGGCTGGCACAGTTTTTTCTCTAAAACCATTTCTAGGGATGTTTATGACAGGTTCTAGAAACAGCTTTGGGAATCATAAAACATTTCAAGAATAGCAACAGAATATTTCAGGAATCATAGAACATTCTTTAAATATTATGAATGTCACAAGGTATCAGGGGTCTTCCCTTTCTCATGTTTTTTTTTTGCTTCACCAAATCTGTCAAACATTTTAAATGATGCTTCCTAATACAGTATAATTCCAATGGTGCTAGAGCTGTTTCAAATTAATTATAAACCATTCTGAAACAAAATCCAAGTTTTTAAGTACCATTAAGAATCATTCTAGGAGTATTCCTGTAATTTTGGATTAGTTTCAAAGGTTCTAGAAGCATAACAAATTATTTCTGTGAAGTTCTGAAACCATCCCAAAATCATTCTAGGACTATAAAAGAAATGCAGAACAATTACAGAACATTCCAAAATGTTATGTACAACAGCTCACAAGGAATAAGATATCGTGGACCCTTGAGTTACACACCTTTTGGACAGTTATAAGTACAGATCATTAAACTCATCATTCATAGCCAAGATCTCCATTGTCTATATGTTCTGCTTCTTCATAATCATCACTGTCATCATATTCCTCCCATTCAACATCTGTATCCTCTTCATCATCACTGATGTTCATCATTGCAGTATATTTATATTTACCTTGTATCTGCCAGTTCAGCTGCAGCCGGACCCCAGAATTTTGTATCTTCAGCTCCCAGTAATTGAGTCTTTTGCTATTTAATATGCCACTATCATTGGACCTGTTCAATGATCCCCATCCCCTCCAAAGGGAAGGTACTGCTGTTAGTTTGCAGATAGTCCATGTTAGAATATCAGCTAGTACAAATGATTCGATTCCCATCTATGTTTACTATATTTAGTACTATGCATCTCACCTAATGATTCAGCCACCATTATACAGACTTTATGGTCAGTAGACTAGTTAGACTTACAACAACCCTATATGCCAACTGTGTAACTGTAGATATGGAGTATATATTGGATATACAACCGTATCCGTATCCATAAGCCGTCGGCCATATACGTATAGTATATAGTTAGAGCCTTATGTGAGGCGCAGATTAGAACCCGAATGGGAGGACTATGAATACGAATTTGTACCCGTGGTATCTGCTATAAGTACCCTCCGACACACATCGCAAGTTTGTTCAGCTTGATGCAACCCTGGCAACTATGTGATATTGCAGGCTTTTATTGAGCCGACGACAAACAAACCGAATCAAACTGTAGAGTATTTGTGAAGTACACTCCACTCTAGTTCGATGTACTCCCAAATTCAGCCAATGTATTACCACCAAGAGGATTATATAATGGCCAGTCAAATCCAGATCCAAGAAGGCCACGTGCAGGATCTTTGGCGAACTGAACCCATACGCTCTGCATATGTCCGCTTAGCTTGATTTGGTCAGGGGTGGCCGAAACATTAGCAGCAGTTAAGTTGTATGAGCCGAAGACCATTGGAATTTCTGAGCCATGGAATGCACGTAGTTGGGGAACGGTAGAGATGCCAGGGAATACCCCTCATAAGCAGCATCAGTCTGGCTCGGTATAATGAGCAGTCACACGGTACTTACCTTCATAGCGGTAACGGAATGTTGGCACTAAGGCTTGAACTCTGTTTGCAGATTGAAGCGCGGCAGGGCAAAGGATCACCGTCTGTAGTTTGATTATTTAGACAAGCGATTGATATAATAGAGCAATCCGCCTACATCGGTGAAGCTTTTGGACAAAGCATTGAAATCGGGGAACGTCAGGTTCGTCAGTAGTTCGTCGATGAGAATCAAAAGATCTCCCTCATCAGCATTGCTACCAGTCAACAAAGGTACTCTCAGGAACTGGCCAGTCGCTGATCGATTCAGGACATCGGAAAAGACTGTAATGCCTAATATGCACAGTTGAGACCGGGAATATTTCCATAATATTAAAGGGAATAGACTCACCATCTGGAACTGGATCGAAGGTAAGGTTCTCCTTGACCAAAACCGACTCAAGTTTCTGGAAAGGCACTTTCTGCATGCAAGCAAATTGGGCAGCGTCATTATCTAAACGGCGGCGGTTCATCATTCCTGCACCAAAGAGCCTGAGGAGCAAGCGGATAAAACATACTTGTTCCACAGCCAACTGCTTCGGTGACTGTGCTCCACTCTGTAGCATTGGTAGTACTTCTAGCAATAAATGCCCTAAACAATCCGAGGTGTTATATACACATGAACATGATATAATACCACGGAGGTTAATACTCACGTCCCAGATTCAGTGATGATACCTGTACCATATGAACATTGAGGTTTCCACCTTAACTATGGAGACATATCTTTGACCTCGACATTGACGCGAGTATCCAATGGGTTGTAAATAACATCGCCGCTTTCGGAGGCGATCCGAACAGAATCAGTATTTTCGGTGAATCGGCGGGAGCAATTGCTGTTGACTCGTATGCCTTCTCGCATATAGGTGATACACGGGAGGCCGAAGTTTTCAACTTGACCTGCTAGCCGAGGTGCAGCTGGAGAGGCGAGTATATTGAGACTGATGGATTTATAAATATATGATTACTTCAATGAGATGTATGTCGCTTACCGATAGTTGATGCTGACAAGCGTAATGTCATCGTTATTCTTTACAAAGTTTTCACCGATGTACATAGTGGTATCTGACTAGTTGTGAACACTTCAGATTGAATATTGCTCAAGTAAGAATAAGAACTTACCGAGCCGATTTGGAAGCCTCCACCATAAACCCACAATAGCACTGCGGTCTTCTGTTTCCTTCCAATAGCAGGGGCCCAAATATTAAGAGATAGACAATCTTCAGACTGGGGCAGCACAGGCATTTGTAGTATATCGACGACGGCAGCTTGGACTGGAATGAGATTTTGGGGGCACGAAAGTCCAAACTTGGTGGCATTGAAAATAGAGGTAGGATGCGTTGGCGGAAGTTGTGGTGGTCTGAACTGATTCTTGCCCGAAGTGTCTGCAGCAAAAGGTATACCCAAAAACTGACGGACATTAGGGTCGACCAGTGTCCCCAGAACTAGACCTTCAGTTGTTGCAACCGTAAGACCATTTAAATCAGCTTTAGCGTAGAGAAGGAAACTGCAAGCGACGAGTATTTTGACGAGCATTCTGGTCACTCAATAGGCGGTGTAGTATAGTCTTATACAAAGGCTGTCCAAACCGCAGTGAATGCCCCGGGTAACGCCCGGGTATCTTGGGCCGTACCCATACCTGTACGAGTCTCAACTATGTGACTGATAGTGGTAATGATGCATTTGATGTGAAGAATGCCGATGGATAAATCTATTTATTTATAGGGAGCTTTACGCAAGAGCTGCAAGAGCAGCTGACTGCGCAAATGATCGGGCAATGAGAAAAGGCCGTGGCATCCGTGCGTAGTCCGTGCAACGTCTGTGCAATTTTGCACAGACATTATAGACTGTGCACAGACGCACAGACGTTATAGACTTGGCACAGACGCACGGCTGTCCTAATCTTTTCCATAAGACTGCAATTAAGAGGCTGAAATACTATTTCTCTCGGATAAATCCTTTACAAGCATCAAATATTCTCGCCTTGGTCATCAGATGTCAGCTGAATAACGACTGCAAGCCTTTCTTGCTTCATAATCTTCTGTATTCCAATTTCTCTAGTCTTTTGATTGTCTTTGGAGCTGTTTGAATTCAATATAAGAGTTGGGTGTAGTAAAAATTGTATAGTAATTGTTTAAAGCGAGAGACTCAAAGATAATGAGATACTCACATGTATACTTTAAAGCCATTTAAGTTCAATTTAATTTCTTGCCTCTTAACCTTCAGTATTTCAGTCTCTCTGGTGTTTGAGGGTCTTTTAAAAATACTTAAATCATAATATAAGAACTAGGAGCAATAGAAGTTGTGTAGCAGTGTTTCGAATCTGAGACTCAAAGACAACGGAACACTTAGTACTGACTAAGCTGCTGAATGTCTCAGTTTTGTATGCTAGTGATTAAAATGAGAATAATGCAGTATGAACTTTCTCAGTGCTGAATACTAAGGAATTAGTCTTAATCAAGTTAATTATACCTAGGATTATTTCAAGTTTCAAGAAGACCACACAAGATGCACGGACTTGCACAGACCTGGAACTAATTGGCACAGACTTGGTACAGATTGCCACAGACCTAAGCACAGACCGGCACTGAGCAACACAGACCTGCACAGACTTGTACATGGCTCATTCAAAATGGCACAGACCTGCACAGAATGGCACGGACTTTGCAAGCCATGAGCGTCAGTGGAGTGTAAATTAAGTTCTGTTTGGATAGTGATGAATGACGATGAGCTCTCTATCTTCAGAAAATAAAATACTTGATGTCTGCCAGCTCACTGGTGCCTCTCCTCCTAGCTTACATCTGATTTCTGCCCTTTGCAAGCAACAAAATCCTTTATTTCTGTACGGAGACTTACCCTTCTTAAAATAACTAACTTACCCCTAACATTTGAAACCATTCATCATAGGATGAGCATTCTTGCCCTCTACCCTCTGAAAAAGAAACATCAGGCCTTTGCCAGCTCATTGGTTCCTGGCCTCCTTATCCACTCTTCCATCTGACTTCCGATCATTATGGATGGATCATAAAACAAGGAGGAAATTTTGAGTAAGTTTTTTAAAGGTTTTTTCTCAATTCACTTCACTTACAGCTATTTAGCTAGGAAGTGGAAACATGCCCATGAAGTCGACACCTTGGAAGACATTCTTGCAGATCCATCATCTATTCCTTATTCAAGACTTGTTGACAAGATTCTTACATCTCACAAGTTTGTTCTTACGAAACTTCTAGCACCAAATGACCTCAGTAAACTTGAAGAAACAATACCAGCAAAAACATACCTTGAAAAGGCAAAAAAATCACTTACAACAACGGTCCTACCAATTATCGGCTCTCTTTCACTGATTGAACATGCTCAAATTTCGAACTGGTTTGAACAGCATATTATGGATAACAACAAGAAACTTCAATGCTTTTGGCTCGGACTTTTACCCAATGCTCATGCTCACACCATCTACATATCAGCTCACTTCAAGTCTAACCCCAAATACCAAGGTCTTAGCGAGGAAGAGCTGCTTGAGGAAGCATGGGAGCTTCAATTCAGCACAGTTCCATCACTGGACACTCATGTTGATGTTGAAACGGAATTCCTGGAGCATCTCGAAGAGGAAATGTTTGAAGTTTCAGCATGCGCAGGGATTGCAGGTAATTATCAGTGGGGACTCGATGCTGGACAACATCAAGATTGGAATCCATATACTGGTCTACCTGAGTTTTGGAACCACAGACATCAAGAAGGAAGTGATGGAGAATTAGAGGTATGAGTGTTATCTATATTTTCTTCACAGATATCTTACTATGTTTACCACCACCATAGCATGGATCTGATTTCATTAAAATCCACCTCGACCTCAAGTAGAGCAGAAGACTTGCCCTAAACCACACCCAACAGGAAGGAAAAGGAAGTAGAACCAAAAATATTTGGACGTCTAGATAGCATCAGATACAATATATTTCCTATCTAATTCAGAATTGACTAAGTGATTGGTTAGTGATAGGCGGTATAAACTTTTTAAATTGCACGGCCTTGTGCACAGACTCATTAAATTAAAGCCCAGCCAGCACGGATGTGAATCTTACACAGACGCCTTTGCACAGAGCTTTAACTATGGCACGGACATTGCACGGACTGCACAGACGACACAGACATGCCACGGCCTTTTACCCGTGCCCAAGAAATAGACGACAATCTTCGCAACCTCTCTGTAGCACAAAATTGGATTCTGTGTATAGATAGGAACCGAAGTCTTCTATTTTTTTATCTTCGAACTTCAGATACTATATTGGAGGAAATTTTATAAACCATGTATGTCAACCATTAAATTAGTAAAGTCCACCCTCAACAAGCATTAAATGAGTCTTGAATCTGTCGGGTTGTAAAATCGAGTATATTGCCCTAACCTCTGTCTCAATGTGTGGTAACTCACCCTGTTTGCACAAAAGTGCACGGCAACACTGCAGGATGTCACTGCAAGCCGCGGCATTTTTACCGTGCCCATTAGAGAGTTTGCGCACCAAAACGCCGTACGAGATTTTGTTGCGTCATTCACTTCAGATGTTATTTTTGGTGCGCTGTGGGGCGGAAAGCATCAATCTAACCTCATACTCAAAAATAGTTTCAAGTTTGTATGTAATATATCGCAGCATTAAAAGGGTCTACCGAGCTGAAATTTTGCATGTCTATAGATGGGAATGTATACTACTTATACGCAAAAAACATTCATCCTCTGCTGTCCGGAGAAGTATTCTTTCAAAGAATATTTTTGCACACCAAAAATTTCACATCAAGCGTGCGGCGCAACGCAAAAACATGTAGCGTATTGGTGTGTAAACTCTCTATTAGCGAGGATATGTGGTAGGATCCACCGAGTAACTCGGTTAGATTATTTAGAGAGATTGTTACCATAGTTTGAGCAGTAATACTTGCGTTGTCAGTGGGAAAAAAAAGACAGCGATATAGCATTACGGAAAACTGCTTTCCTCGTTTTCCCATCACCCATGCAAGTGCGACTTATGCCATGCTGATTTCGCTACATTTTAAATACTCAGTAGCATTGAGATAAATGCATAACTGTCGGATAATGAAAACGTAGCTCACTTTGCACCATAGCTTCAGTGCCCTGGACCATGGTATAAACCTGAAGTAAGCTGCAAATACTATGAGCATTTATAATCAGCGATATATATATTCTACCGGAAAACGCACCGGTCCACTTCTCCCCTCTTAGTCTGAGCGGAAATAGATTGTGCAACAATTCTGCGACTAAGGAGAGACCAGGGTATGGAGCCGGCACCAAAGTGCTAGAAAACAGCGAAAGATGAATATCAGATGCGGTGAAAAAATAACCATACCTTGAGCGTCGGGACCGTCTCATGCTCTTCTTCGCGGTAGACGAGACTACAGTGGTTTTGCATCGAAATAAATCGGGTTAGGTGATTATTGATTGCTGAATCTGGAGCAATCTCATAAAACTATCGATGTGTTGGAGAAAAGGAAAGCCTCATGCTTTGCGTCGCTTGGACTATGAAACTGTCTTTAAGATTGAAATAAATACAAAGACTAAAAGCTACTCACATTGCCAAGCCTAGCAGGAAGACATCCTGATATACCGAACATAATCTGCTTTGACAACGCCGTGAAGCGCTGAAATCTTCGATTTAGTCATGTACTTTGTCAATATAGCAAATATTAATCAGAATAAATCAACTGATCGTTTCTTCAATGGGGGTATCTTCCTCAAACTGATGACCTGAACATTACTGAGAAATTTAGTTAAAAGGAATTATACTACTCCTACATTACAAAAGGGTCGACATGTTCATCTGTAGGCGTTCCAAACTATGTTTAATTCAGTCGGAGATATGCTACATAAGTGCAGAGAAATAAGTTGTAGCTTTGGCCAAGATGCAACTTCTCAACTTACGACTTAGACAGTATTGATTGACATATCCGAGAAAAGCTATTGAGAAAAGAGGAAATAGTAACGACAAAAGTGAGCATATAACATAGAAAGGTGTGAAGATAAAATTTTGTACCAATCTTCGTCCGTACAACTATAAAGATGCGGCTGCTTGATAGCATTGCCTAGAAATTTTTCTGATGGGCCATGGGAATAAACCTAAAATAATGTCGAGCTATCAGTAGAATATATAGGGTTAATCGCGGACGCTCATTAGCAGTACCGAAGGTGTTGATTCCAGCGTCGTGGCTACTGGGTGATGGTACGCGTTCATAAGTTCAAAATCTCGGTACTTGGGTCAATAGTAACGAAAAGTAAACATACGCCGCCCGCAAATGCAGATATGGAACACTGATTAATAACCTCCGGTACTTCCGTATGGGACTGTTCACGGACTAGGGTGAAAGCACCTTGATGTGACATGCTTAATACAGTGTTTCACCCCTCCTTCGCACACGTGAATGATATTCTCGATTTTTTAACTTAACTTCAAATTGTTACAATTTCTGAGTTGACATTATTGTTCCATGGCATCTTGGGTATATGAATGCCAATTTTCAGATCATAATTCAAAGCAGAAGGCCCTCACCTCCATTGAACAAACTGGAGACTTATTTTTGCGTCGAAATCATTCCTTCGCACATCTGGTCACAACTCATTGATGGCGGGTGGGAAAGTTTTGATCGTGCCGTTTCGCCACTTTTGGACCTCAATTTCCAATGCTATATTTCTTTTACGATCATCTTTGTCCAGATCCTCATAAATCTTTGCAAAATCATGCCCAAGGTTGTTTTCTTCGCAATATAAATTTTTTCTAACATAAGAAATGCTTGCTCAAATGGTAGTCTAGCAGCTAATTCACTCAAATAAGGAAAATGTCTGATTTTGCATAGTGATGAAACTCTCTTGGGACAAGCAAAGGGCAGATCACTCTAAAATTTATTTTGCATCTAGATAACATATATAAAAGTACATTTGTATAATATCTAAACTTTTGGATAGAAACTGAGGGAGTAATCGGCAAGTGTGCGAGGGACTGATGGTGTGCGAAGGACGGGTGAATCACTGTATGTAGATATTATAGAGATTGCGATTGTCACACTGAGTGATAATCATGTGCGATTTGGAGCTAATTTGTGGGGCTATTGTGGAGCCATTGAATTCGCGGTGAGACTTCAACAAAATCATCGACAAAGATTTATGTTTCCGTGTTCTTAATACTTGCCTGAATTTTTTGATTTTTCGCAGATGATAGATTAGGACTTTTATTTTCCACTCATGAAATATCAAATTTATATGTCCATTTCTCAATTCGGAATTCAAGAAACGAAATCGCATTCTTCAAATATCACCTAGTGTTAATCGCAATCTCTCTATTCTACAAAAAACCATGTTTCTGAATACAACCACTCGAAAACAATTGCTTCACTAAATTCAACGTCCTTGCAGACGAAATCCACTACGCTCTACTTGGAGGAAGATGGTAACGTCAAGCCAAACACGCCCTGTGGTTGATATGGTCCTTCCAGCACCTTAATTTCCTCCTCCGTAAGCTTGAGTTGCACAGAGCCTGAGAGCAGCACAGATGTCATTTAAAATTACCAACACAACGCTTAGACTTGAAACATCACTCGCCGAGCAAGTCATAAAGGTTATCCAGCGTGGTCGTGCCAATAATGGGAGCAGTAACGCCTAATCATATCATAATGTGTAAATCACTAAATAGAGTTGAGATTGAGGAAGATACTACCTTGTTTAGCCATTACCCAGGCGAGAGCAACCTGTGCCATGCTCACACCTTTCTTCTTTGCGATTTCTTCCACACTACGATAGTTGATGAGCCATAAGCCAAAAAGCTGGATAAGCGTGTAAAAAGGAGAAGTGAGCGAACCGATTGACGATATCCTCTGTTCCTTGATTCTTGCTGTAACCTTTGATGAGTCTAAATACGGTTGTCAAGAATAAGTTTACTTGAATCTACTTATACATTGAATGCGAGCTACCGATCGATTTCTCCTCGTTTGGTTTGCGTTGAAATTGGACGAGCGAGAAGACCGCGAGCAAGAGGAGACCACGGAATTGACGCGACACCGAAGTGCTGTAATAGAAGGTCGACATTAATGCGAACTGAAATTGAACGATGTGCAGAATTTAACTTTGAGAGTGGGGAACATTTCTCGTTCCTCTTCACGATAGACAAGGGCATAGTGGTTTTGCATTGATATGAATGGAGTCAGCCTATTGTTGATTGCAAAGTCTTTGCATAGTGGAATACTGTAATTGATGATGAACAAGATATATTTGAGAAGACTCACTCTGCATAGCATGGACTGACAAAAATCGAAATGAGAAGAGTGGCGTGGATGCATGAAAGTGGAAAGATTACATTGCCAGGCCCAGCAAGAAGACATCCCGATGTAGCGAACATAGCCCGCTTTCACGACATCATGAAGAGCTTGCATCTGTATATATTTAGCAGTGATATTCCATAGACGGATGATGTGGCTCGCCGTTTCCTCGATAGGAGTTTCCTCATCAAATCGATGACCTGAAAAAACGACGCAGAAAGTAAGACAGAAATGAGCTGTACAATATTCCATGTAACGCACATTGCAAAACATCAATATAATCCAGTTGGAGTCGCTCCAAACTGAGCTTAACAGAATCGAAGATATGCTAACGACATGACAAAATATTTCTTCAGTATCGAGTAAAGACGAGGAAGCGGAAAGCCGCCATCACCTTACGACTCAATCCATGCTGGTTTACGTATCCCTTCTCGTCTAGATTGAGCGCCATGGTATTTGCATTGGTAGAATGTCCAACAGCCATGTACACCTTCGATGAACCCCATATCGGTACGCATGTAGAGCAACGTTTGACTGGACTGACCTTGGTTAAAACGACAATCTCGTCTCTGGGAAGCTTAAGTTGTTTGATAGCCTTTCCTAAGATGATTTCAGACTGTCCATTGGAATATACCTAGTCAACATATCATCAGTAAATTGGCCAGATGGTTGGGCAATGCAGATCCCGTACATTCGCGGTATCGAAGGTGTTGATTCCAGCGTCATACCTATCCACCAGAACATCTCATCAAGATTATGAGTGCTTGCAGAGATTGCATGTGGTACATACGCAGCCTTAATATGCTTGATTGACTCTTCTTCCCCAAGCACCCATGGTTGCCAATCAGGAGATCCGTATGACATACATCCCAGGATCAGTTTTGAGACCTTCAACCCCGAATTTCCAAGCCGTACTACATGTATTCAGAGACGTCATAAACTGCAACCTTCACCAGAAACAATGCTTCCTACCGTAGGGCATTGCTTTCGTGACGTCTGCCATCGTCGATATTGTGCGAAGAGGGAGGTGAACAAGTTCGTGCATCTCCACAAAGCTATATATACGATCCAACGCAGTGGAATGTTATGCATTTGGGGATAAACGTGAGCGCAATACCTGTCGATTACTAACACTGTCAGTCGTCGATGATTCCAAATCATCGATGATAAAGTGCCCTACGGTCCAACGGGCCGAAAGTGTGGGTAAACGGTCGAGAGTTCGCGGCGTCCGCTTCCGTTGGCCTTTCGATTCTGACTGCAGCTATCACCATGCATTAGAACCCACCTGCTGACGAGCTCGCTCTTCAAGACAACGACTTACTTCTTTCTATTTGATGAGGCGTTAGATTTTGAACCGGACGGCATGCACAATTCCTTCCGTTATGTATCTCGATACCTCAGTTCCTACATGATATGATTGGTGCCTCAGATGTATTGGACCCAAATTTGTGAAGCTAGGGGTCGAGGTAGGGTTCGAAAGCTTTATACGTATAGGTTCGTATGACTCGGTCTAGCGACACCAGTGGATCGCTTCTTAATCACGTCCAAGACTCATGTATTCGCAGAATGGAGAAAAGCCCGCGCCATTGGTGACTCAACTTGATCATCTCGCGGATAGACACCACAGATGCACCCCTCTTTCGAAGACCTTTGTACCAGGAACGAACATTCTGTCAGTTCCAGCTACATCTCTGAAATGGTTTCGTGTGCCGAGCGGTTGATCGATAGAACCAGAGGCTTTACAAGACAACGGTTGCCATATGAAGTGAGACTCTTGACTCGCCCCATAGCGTGCTTTTACTCTTCCGTAATCTCTTAAAATTTATGTCAATCTTACTAAGTGGCTGTTCCCGTGATTGTGTCTAATTCTGCATTTATTTGCCTTTCCTGCTCGATTCATTCTAAGACAACGGCGACAACTCGAATTTAACTAGATCTCGGAGTGTGAAGCATAGATCTGGGCCTTCATGAATACGCTTTGCATAGCCTTCGTATGGTAGTAGGGAAACGCGATGAAGGTCGCATTTAGAATTCTAACCATCTAGCGATAAGACTTATACGTACGAAGAGGTGGATCTAATTCAGGAATAATTATGAGGCAGAAATTTTACACACATTTTCCGCCCAAACCTTCAGATGGTGCCGAAGAGAATCACTGCCAAAATATTCCTTGCTACAAAGAGGGCGTGCATTGCTGGTAAACTTGAGGTGTGGACTAAATACGCCTCACGATTGAAATTGGGCAGCATTTCACCCTACAATCATCCCATTGGCAATCGATGGGAGGTAGTCCTTCGGACATTATGATTCCGTGGAACTCACGCAAATGGTCGGAAAGTTTCCATCGAGCTTTGGGGAGTACATTTGTGCACATAGCCCATTGGTAGTCGAGAGGCCCCCAGGCAGAGACGATGCGGAGACGGCCCGCTGACATGATTGAATTTCGAAACTTGTTATAAAAATAACTAAAAATAAACGAACCGACTATACGAACAATGTAGATTTACCGAGTTCTATAAGTGAAATTCAGACCCTTCTTTCTTCCCCTCTTAGCGCCCTTCTTCTGTATTTCTTCGTGTCCACTGAAAATAGGAGATTGCCACTGCAATGATCTGGAACATATCCTTGAATAAGATATTAACTTGGATCAAAAATGCAAATACGTACGGTGTGGCAGTGCATCTGGGCAGGCACATGACCGCGTAGCATATACATACATACCGTACTGTATCGTAGACGAGAGAGATCCTACCGCGACCATCCCGAGCACTGCGATACGCTCCGGGCCACTCTACCCTGATACAACGGTTGGTTGTTACCGTAATACGCAGCCTGATCAATATGAGATCCAGGATATGTAACATATGCAAAAGACGAAGGTCCTGTAGTTGGAATGCCCCCATAAGCTGACCTGACTCAATGAGCGCAGTAATTATCAGTTAAGATAAGTGGACTATTATCGAATGAAACTTGTGTAATTGTATATCTGTAATGAGGATTTATCGTCTGAGTAGAACTTGGCTGGATAGTGAATGAGTGAGTGCCGTTGCCGGGAGCTATCTGTGAGTATAGCGCGGGTGTAGCCCACTGTTGCGCCATAGGGATTTGATTATTGGCACTCAGTATAGAACTACAAACCACTGTTGTTAGGAGGAAAAAACTGCGAGAAGAAAAACTTACGGCATAGGAGGAGGAGATGATATACGGAGAAAAGCCAGTAATGCTTCGACGCTATCACCGACGGCTCGCTTAAAGGAAGGATTGTGAGGTTCTTGAATCAATAAATCTTTTTCGATTCGTCGCTGCTTGAAAAACCGTCTTCAGGATTATCCCTGGAAACCAAAGAAGACGAGAACCTCGGAAGACCAGGAAATTCAATGGTCGACGTACATGTCTTCACAAATTTTTAACATCTCGACAGCGAGGCGTGCGTCTCTTGCACAGGAATAAGCCATATTAAGGTGTCTCGCAGTATGGAGTAGAGAGTGATAATATGATAGGATGCTAGGCAATTAGCAGTGGGGCTATTTATATAAGCCCCACAGCTTGAGCTTGGCCACTGCGGCCACAACTCTTTCACTCACATTGACAAAGCATTTTGACAGTGCGGGAATAGCATTAATAAAATTAATGCATGATTCTTTTCAACATCAGGCTCGAGTCAGTCCCGATGAACTTTGTGGAACAATTGAAGACAGTCGATGGGCCGCTCACATCTTTGAACGATTGTCTTCAAAACGTTCCAGTGTCGTGGTTGGTTCAGTGGGTCCGCTTCAAACCGAGCCCTCTGCGTTGGATTTGTTGTTAGTAAGGCTCTGGAGGAGATTCGAAGATTCAGCTTTCTGGAACACGCCATGAATCGTTTCAGAATCAAAACTCCAGTGCTCTAGCTTTGACTATCACGCCACAATTCACGTGATCTTCTTAGTACCTTCATTCCGCGTGAACTTCAAATCCACCTTAAAGCTTCGAAGTATCGTAGCGGTGTTGCCAGCATGTCATCGATTTTGTAGAATAATGATTTTCACATTTTGTATCCCATTTTCTCTGATATTTTCTTACCACTCTAACTTAATGGATTCCTAATATTAGCGAGTTTGCGATGTACCCATGTGGTTGGATGGCGTTGCGATTCCCACATGGCTGTTACGATGGCCATTATAAGTTTCTGCTGCTGTAAAATTGCATGGAATTCAAAATAAATTAGACAGCCACTATAATAGATGCATACAACATTATTATGTAAAAAAAAATTTCAAAGTAGGTGCTTTCATAACGAGTGGTATTACTCTCTAAATTCTGGCTTTAGAGTCTGACGTACCGGCGTGGCTTGGACTGAAAGTGGGGCGCCTCTGGAGTTAAAATGGTCGTCGCAACAGCTCTGTGTGAATTGCAACGTCATCCACTCATGTGGGTACTCGCAAACTCGCTATTGTTGTCTTCTTTGTGAACACCAAGAACACTGAAGGGTCAACTTTATATAGTGTGTATTATTTCCGAAGTTTTACCGCTGATGCATGTTGTGTTTTTTTAAATGAGTTTTGATCCACGTCAATGTACGTGCAATGGAATGTCGAGTATTTATAATCCATACAGGAATTAATAAGTTGTCTTGACCTTCGTAACGCCCTTCAGATCTTGCAGGTTTATAGATAAACATTTATAGAAGCAAAATCGAAATATGCATTTGTAAAGGAGGCCGGATTGTTGTTCACAAAATCTGAGGCGAAGAGGAGAATTAGGATGAAGGGATGAAATTTCAATGCAAGGAATAGACGTACCAACACAAGTGGATGGGCAGCCGTCTTGTGAATAGACGGAACCTGCCCAATCACCGCCTATTCTGGATTTCAGCGTAAATTCAAATATCCAGATAGTAACCAAGGCTCACAGAGAGTTAAATTGATTATGATGTTATGTGCGCTGAAATGAGAAGCGAAATTGCACGATGTATTTGGGAAGTATGCTGCTGGTGTCCCCTGGCAGAAAATAAACCCTTAAATAGTGTAAGACTAGGAAGCGGAACTTATAAATACCCAGTTGTTGGGGCTGACAGTTGAAGCTCCATTCTTTACCTCAGCAGGTACTGAGCCATCGTTCCTACTCCAGAACCATACTTTGATATAGGTCGAGGTTCGTTCAATGACATACCTGTCCAAAAATGATACAACAATTAACGATAGCACCCTCTAAGAAGAATTTGAGCGACGAACCATCCGCCTCCTGCGCTATTGAAGTTCGGGCCATAGCTCTGAGTGCTAGGTAGTTTGACTCCACAACCTGTATTTCCATTGACAGCAGTATTGCAATCCAGCTGACCCGAGGTTCTGGTACAAAAGAAGACATTAGGCATTCTTACGGAATCCGACATATATCCATAGCTTTAGCGTACCCAGTCTGTGCTCGAGAGGCTGGCATCGTACATCCTGCTCACAATGTATTCAACATAAAAATCACATGCTGAGGATGGAGGTATACACGCCTGCGCTTGTGTGGAGTGTCACCGCATCAGGTGACTGGTCATTGACTCCTTCAAGAATATCCACTTCTCCCTATGCAACAATCAGGAAGCAAAGCCAAAATATATTTATGCACCCACCCCGTTGGGCCATGTTGATTCCACGGTTTCCCAAACTGCCGGCCAGGTTCTGAAATAAAATCTATATTGACGACGAGCGCCCCTTATCCGATAAAACTTACCCGCATCCTTGTGGCATGTGCCGGATATTGAAACTGGTGTCTGATGTCAAAATTCTGCATCCCAGATCCGTCAGAGATAACATACACAGCGACATGGGTCGAGTAGGTTTTTTTTGATCTTATCCTGACAGAGTTTCTTCCGGCACCGCTGGCACTGAGGACTGTCTTAAAGTCGGTGCGAAGAATAAACGTATCGGAGGATGCGTAAGTCAAATTCTGACTCTGAGCTGTGGCCTGGTTAACATAAGTGCTAGAACATGTGTTAACGACGACGCATGATATCATATCGGATGGAAGAACGAATTTACGCACACACGACCGTTCGTTGGATCGGCGATGGCCTCGAAATCAAATGAGTTATAGAATCCAGACCCTATAATGTTGTCCGAGATGGAGTAGGTAGCTGCAAAAGCAGAGCCTATGAAGATTGAGAAGATAAACCCTACTGCCGAGGTGCTAACTTTCATAGCGTTCAGGCTATATGAGCAGGCTGTAGAGGTGTAATGTCCTGGGAGTGTCTAATCTTCTGAGGATAATCTAAGGCTCGTATTTTATAGACATGTAGATTGTGTCACATTGCCATGACTTCCGATGATACACCTTCTACCAGAGATGTTCCATGCTGCGAGTAACTCTGCGTAGACTCCCATGTGCCACTGTACAGACTGAGGATGATCCATCATGGAACCCACAGCGGCCGAATTCCGCTTCAACCATGGTGGTAAACACACCGATGAGATTCTATGTTTAAATATTACACGACCTTCTGAGCATAAGAAGCGGTGGAACGAATGCAATCCTTGCACTATTTTTTCAGTTCTTTCGCTGCTTGGACTCGAGAATATAAAGAAAATATATTACGAAACAAGCTTTCAACCTGGAAGAGAATCTAGTTCGCACAGATAATGCTTTAATAAGTACTCTAACGTACACATACCGAAGGATAACCTGCATTCACCCCTGTAGTAGCGATAGATCACGGAGTAAATTTTGTCCTTTGTGATCCCGCGCGTCCACTGATGACTACCGGCAGTTCCACCTCTGGCCCCACGTGTCTCTGTCGTCGCCACAATATGACCCAACAAAGCACTTCCGGCTCCGAAGCTGTTACTACCCACACCTCCTCATCCTCCAGGCTCCACTTCCATACCGATAAGCCTTTTCACTCCACGTTATGTTTTCCAAAGGCTCGAATCGCTATTCGTGAGATTTTTTGATTTTTTCTTCTTCTTATATTGCAGCGCAATATGCTCTGCTCCAAGATTTCCCACCGGTGCATCGTGGTTGAACGTCACTATCCTCCATGATACAGTCAAAATGCTGCTAATTATATGTCTGTTTCAACCCCTACACGAGATATATCCGTAAATTCTGTTCTTGAAGCTTCGAAACTTCCTTCACAAGTTATCTTGTGAAAAAAATATGTATTCAGCACACCGGTCTCTCTTCGGATCTCGGTCGACCGTCAGCAAGTTGCCAAAGGCCTGTAACCAACAGAGTCCATGCAATTCCGTATGACCACCAATCACATGCAATCTGTTTCTAATTCTGCGCAATGCTTTATATTCTCGTTTCATGCCGAAATTATCTACCTCTTACCTACTAGCGATGTTTAGAAAGCTCCGACATACATCGTGATCAGAAGCATAAGGCTCAATATATTTGCCCAAGAATCCTATCGATACCTCGAGGCTGGACTGCTGACCATTCATCCTACTCCCGATGTCCGGCCAGCATTTACAATTCTCCAACCTTCCGTGGCAGGGTGGCGTGTATTGGAAACGCTAATTTTTACCTTGGTCTGTGCACTATATCTTCCGGAACTTACCTTGTGTAGTTGTACAGTGCACATGTCAGTCAAATGATGACTAAATTTGAAGTAAGGTCTCTCAATGGCTAAATATATCTTAATCTAACCACGAGCTAGGTCAATGTGTGTATCATTTTAGATTGCATAGAAGACGGGCATTCCTGTTTATCTGCGGATAGCATTTGGTCATCAAGATGCACATTATGAACATCAGTAATCCTTTAAATAAGTATTTACCCACTGAGTATTCACCACAGGAGGCGAAGCATTGCAGCCCTCTAGTGATAAAATACAGTAAAAGAATCTGATTTATATCCGGTTGTCGCGTATATGGCAAATCCAGTATAGCTTACATGCGACCAATCGGAATGACCTTTCAGTGAACGAGTTCTTGTCTATCGTCGTCATGATTACATCTCAAGCTACGTTACTCTTTAGATTCCTTTGACACCAAGCTGTCCTAAGTATCAGCTTAATCGCGTTACTTAGAATTGTTATCCTTCCCTCAATGCAACTTCTTGAGGGACGAGGCATTTGTTTAGCAGGAAACAAAACCCAAGATCATTTGCATTCCTCTAATTTAAACCCCAAAGGTTCTATCTTTCAGATATATTCGATGCAATACCTGAGATGCAGGCTTACAGAACCCGAATATATGGATATACCAGCGATCTGCCCAGTGTTAATTATTTGTGGAATATTTATCCAACGCTTGAGTCCGTATTGCTATTGCGAACGTGGTTTCCCCACCTTACAAAGCGTATCCCGAATCTGCCTTGGGTTGTCTTCGCTTCAATGCCGAAAGTTTCCTCAAAGAAAAATGAAGCTGTGATAGCGCGGTCCGCGCTCTGCATATGGCTGTCATATTGGCGTTTAATCTGTCGAGCACCTAGTATATTGGATGGATATTTAAGCAGATTCCGTATGAAATTTCTCAAGAGGCTAGGATAGAAGGGAATTTATTCAGTATGCTAGTGGCACTTGGACCTATGTTCACGTACACGGATGGTAAATTTTTGGCGAGCTAATTCATGGAATATCCACTATATGCAAGATTCTGATGAGAAGGAAATGGCTCGCTATTTCTACAGCCAGTTTTTACAGAGATTCGGGTTTCTGGCACGGCTATAATTCCATCAATATTAAGGATAATTCATTTAACACTTTCTAGTTGAATGATACCATATGTATTTACTGATTTTTTCTGAAGTCCTATAACATATTTTCCACCGCTGTCGATGTAATTTTTCTTTTCGAGCTGATACTCTCTGAAATTATGCACTCATTCCTTCAGAGCCTTCCTAGGAAATTAGACTGAACTAGCTGGCCCGAGCCAGTCAGGTTCTATTTCGCTCAAAGCGAATGCAATAACCAATTTGCTTTCTGCGCTCATTAAGAGCTGGATGATCTTTTTCGATATAGATTTTTATGAGAATTGGGTGCTGTAGCCCATAGGGTCTAGGTGGATGTTTTAATATGTTTGCCGACTGCATGCCAACATAACCTGACCTCTTACTCGTGGTCAGGCTCCTAAAACCAACCTCTTGTATTGCTTGGAAGGGGAGCTTTATCCTATGGCAATGGGTGAACATAGATGGCAGATGAGAATCTATTAGCAAGTTTGTGAAATGGCCATGTGAGAGAGATGGTATTGCGGTTTCCACGTCATGGCGCCGTCATTTATAAGAGCATCTCACATGATAGCTTTATAGGCCAATTTGTAGAGGGATATGACCCTTGACTTTTTGTAGATAACTCATAGAATACTTATCCTAGAACTGTGAAAAAATTTAGATTTACCTGAGACAATTCAGAAAATGTACTAGCAGAATAAACAAAAATGTTACACCAATGCACGAAGCCACGAGGTAAGGAGCGCAACGGCATTTTCCCCACGTGGCTATTTCGCAAGCTTGTTATTATATCAGATATGTACAATCATAAGCCAAATATAAGCAAGATCGCACCCAACTTTTCTCCCTTGAAATACTTCAACCGGAGTGTTTATGGGCAGGAAAGGATATAGAACATCCTAACATGTACCTAAACTCAGAAACGAATCAATTTTATGGCTCACAGTGACGGAAATGTCGTAAATCTTTGTATGGTTTCACTTGTCGGCTGTATTTAGTAGCAAGCTAAATTAAATACGAGTGATTTCATGTTTTCCACCTTGTAGATGTCGCTTCTTGTGCACTTATATTATGTATAATGTTTATATTCTAAACTAGATAATTTTATACGCCTCAAGAACAGTGTTATATCATGGATACTTCTATCCTGTCATGATAAACATCTTATTAGATGGAATCATTTGTCCGAATCTTCCGTAAAAAAAATAGGTCAGTACCTGAATACATCTGGAGGAACACCTTACATATAAGAGCCTCTTTGTACCGAACTTTAGAGCTCGTAAGATCGGAGAAAGTTTAAATATGTGGAAATTTTTGCTGGAGAAATGCTCGAAATCATTCCCACATTGTTTGCAATATTCTGGAGGTATTTCTCATCAAAAAGCATCGAACATTTGTCAACAAATACTTTACAAGGTCTAAAAATGACAACAGAAAATTATTGGCATCATAGCGGTGCAGAATGCAAAATAAAGCTGAACAATGCGAGCAGATGTACCATCAAATCATATATACTATCATTCCCGTAGTGTTGCAAAATGACCTAGTGTTGCAAACCGCGAATTATGCCACAACTACTGCAAATTTTGGTCTGAAAATAAACATACATACTTAGATAAGTATTTTAAGCATGATTCTGCTGTTTTTGTTTGAAAGAAATAGAGCCATGGGTGGCTCGGGAAATATCAAATAGATTTTGCAAAACTAGGTCACTTACCACTATTTCGACATTAGCTTCACGACCTCTCAACGAAATAAAATATAATTATATTGCCGTGAAGCAGACATTTCCGCCTCTCCAGAAATGTAGGTGTAAAAAATAGCAGGGAGGAATCGGAGGTGTGATGTCGCCATCAGTTTACATGTTGCAACTCTGCAGGAATGATAGTAAGTGCCAAGCGCTCCGGTATGGCCAAGACTCCAGTCCGGGGATAAGTGATCAATCTTGACGGACCCAGGCGAACCCCGGCGAACCATGAAAGCTCATCTCTACCGTCTGTGTCCCATTGGCGGCGACGGCTTTCAAAGCACATTCGATCTTGATTCTTCATTCACCACGAATTTTCAGTTGCTCTTGCCGTACTACAGTTGTGCCGAAAGAGCCGACCGCCGAACACACTTTCCAGACCAATAGATCGCTCAGTTCAACTCGGTGTAGCCGACTGCAAGCTGATTGCAACCGATCTCTTTTGTAAAAATATACGCAGATAAGCGTGGCGAATCCCTGAAGATGTTGGCTTCTGAGGCGACGTTTCTGATGAACCCAGGATGAACCGGTGCAGCGCTCAGCGATCTGACAACCCAGCCAATACGCCCCGCGCATAGTGTGACTTTCTCCTTCTCTTCCTCTCGTTCCCAGCTCTTTAACGCACACGACATCCAGCAGCGCAGCTCTGCATTCCCCACACTCTTTCAATTCGGATTCGTAAATATCAATGTACGCTCTACTATGGTGAGTCACGCGTATCTCCTCTTGTGTTGCATATTGCTTTCCTTGAGCGACAAACTTAAAACACCCTCTTCTCGCTAGGCTTCTCGCCTCTCTCACTCTTTTATCCACGTCCCCATGCGCGATGCAATTAACAGGAAGCACTACTACGCCTACTGGGGGCGGAATAATCTACCTCAACTTCACACCAGAAGCAACTATCGACTATATGCCGATCAACATCCTCCTTCACAATGTTGGCCTGGGGAACACCACTGATTTGATCCTCAACTTCAACTTGACTGCAACGACTGCGTTTGGTCTGCTAATTCCTACGGTTCCCACTGGGTGAGTACGAACTTGATGAGTTTACTACAGTTTCATGTCGAGGTTTGGTCGTTAATGTTGAGTTGGAGGGCAGGGAGTATACTGTGCGAGCGGAGAGTGCGATCACGAAGTGAGTGCTATCGCGAGATCCTTTTATACTGGGAGTGCTAATTGAGATTTCACTCAGTGCAACCGACGTTCTCGTCAACTCATCACAGTTTCAACTTTATGCAAACAATGAAGTGCCCGGTGTCAGGACTTCAAGGCATGCTTTCGTCCTTTCATCCTCTGTGCCGACTGAATGCTTATGCCAGCATCCCCAGCACGTCGACATCGACATCGACATCAACAGCCGAACTGACGCATATATTCAATGTAACGGATTCGATAATCACGTCGACTTTATTCTTTGGAGCAGGAGCAACCGCAACAGGAACATCCGCAGATGTACCTCTATCCATTTTTTCATCTACGGAAGATTTCAGCAGCGTGGCCACGAGTGACCCTTTGGCCAGTGTAACGAGTACTGCTGGGCCCATTCCTGCATTTACTCCTTCAAAAAACCATGTAGGAGCCATCGTTGGGGGCGTAGTGGGCGGAGTGGGGGGTGTTGCGTTGGTCGTTTTGCTGCTTCTCTTCCTCAGACGACGACGGCACCTTCAAGAAGAAGGTCGAGAACAAGACACAGCCATATCGGCGTTTTTCACTCCCCCTTTGTCGAGGAAATCTGCGCTGATCGCGCAAGAACAAGCTCCCCTTTCAGTGCCAACATCAACGTCAAACTTGATAAGAGGCAACTCGACCGGCACAGGTGAGGGATCTGGAACGACGGCCAGCAGCACGCTGGTGGTGCATCCGGACGTGAAGCGCTTGGTGACGATGACGACGAGCTCGTCTAGTCTGCGCGCGGAGCAGCTACGGCTAGAGAGGGCACGAATAGACATGGAGATCGCGGCGCTGGAGAACAGGCCAAGACAAGATGTGGATATGACCGTTGATGCTCCAGCTATTGAGGGCGTGGATATACGACGGCAGCTTACGACGTTGCGGGAGCAGGTAAGGGTATTGGAGGCCCGGCAGGAGTATGCAAACGACGAGCCGCCGCCTGAATACGTACCTCCTCCACCACGGCGAGAAGATGGACCATAGGATTCGAGTTCTTCGATGGTTTCCATTGCTTTTAGCCTTTGTCATATTTAATAAGGCCTTCTTGAGCATTTTCGTTCTTTTTAAAAAGAACCTGTTTTCCTTGTAAATTACGTGCTGTGATCAGCGTTGATTTATGGAATACACTACAATCAAAATTAGAAATAAACACCGAACCTTATAAATAATTAGAACTCCTTGCGCTGTACGCCTGTGGAATTGAAAACATGAACGTTGCAATATGGTGAGTGTCGAAAGTTGAAAAGGGAGCAGAAACCAAAGAGTGGCAGCAACGGACCAGCCGGGCCACGTGAGCCGGTGATCTATCCAAATTTTTCGTTCACCCGCTTGTTACCGTTCCCCGCGTTCCTCACTTCACCACTCCGTGAACCACCGTATACCGGTTCCCGTGAGTCCTCCTCAAATGTTTTCCTCTGCCCTTCGTTCAAGAATACGGAGGACAGGCTGCTCGGCATCGACGAAATGTCTGCGCCCAACGGCGTCGCCCACAGCGAAGGGAGTCCAGTCAGTCGTTTCTCGAAGGTCATTCGGCTGCACGTCGGCGAGGAGACTTGCTGAAGCGCTGGATGGAGGGCTTACTTCAACGGAAAGGATTCGGAATATTGCTATTATTGCTCATGGTAGGTTTTTTATATGCTCGAACGCGCTTGCATGACTGATGCCGCACACAGTCGATCATGGAAAGACCACTCTCGTAGACCAGCTGCTGCGGCAGTCAGGGACTATAAAACAGCTAACCGCGACAGAGCAGATGCTATACGCACCTTCTGCGTCGACCAACAGCACTACTACCGCAGACAGCCCACTTGAAGATGGCTTCATCACGCGGGTGATGGACTCGAACGACCTCGAGCGCGAGCGGGGAATCACCATTCTTTCAAAATGCACCAGTGTAAACTACAACGGAAACCTCATTAATATTGTGGACACACCCGGCCACGCGGACTTTGGTGGGGAAGTGGAACGTATTATGAGCATGGTGGACGGTGTGGCGCTGGTAGTGGACGCCACGGAGGGCCCGATGACGCAGACTCGATTCGTGCTTTCGAAGGCGCTCAGTCGCGGTCTCAGGCGAGTTTCTATACTTCAATACTATATACAAACACGAGTACTGAAATCCACTAGGCCATTGGTAGTGCTCAACAAAGCTGACCGGCCAACCGCGCGTCCCTCCCAGGTCGAGAGCGACCTCTTCGACCTCTTTGCAACTCTCGGTGCCACAGATGAACAGGCAGACTACCCGCTTCTATACGCCTCGGCAAAACAAGGCTGGGCGCAAGAAACTGCCCCCAAGCTCACCTCGACCGAAATCACGACTACCTCGACAAGCATGACACCCCTCTTCGACCTCATCCTCTCACATGTGCCCTCGCCTACGCACCTCACGCGCTCTGGCCCCTTTTCTATGCTCACCGTGCAGGTTGAGAGCGACCCGTACGTCGGCGCGCTCTACCTAGGTCGCATCCACAGTGGCGTTCTCAAGGTCGGCGACTCGGTGCTGGCGATCGACGAGAGCGGCAAGAAGGTAGGCGACGGGAGGGTCCGGAAGCTGTTTGGCAGAAAGGGGCTCGAGCGCGTGGAGAAGGAGGCGGCAGGTGCTGGGGAGATTGTCAGCGTGGCTGGGATCAAGGGTGGCGGTGTAAACATCACGCTTGTGTCTGCGGAGGGATGGGGTGAAGCCGGTCCTCAACCTCTTCCCGTACGTCGTTCTTTCTCTGGTATGCTTGACGACTGAGCTCATATACTTTAATCCATGCACAGACGACCCCCATCGACCCGCCTACCATCTCCATCTTTGTGCACGCCAACGATTCCCCCCTAGCTGGCCAAGAGGGCAGCAAGCTCACCTCACAAATGATCCGCGAACGCATCTACAAAGAGGCCGAAACGAATGTCGCGCTGACCGTGCTCCCGGGTCCGACCTCCGAATCCCTCGAGTTACGCGGACGTGGCGTGCTGCACCTAGGTGTGCTTCTCGAGACCCTGCGCCGCGAGGGCTTTGAGCTCGGCGTGGGCCCGCCCAAGGCCGTCATGATCCCCGACCCGGACGAGCCCGGCAAGCTGCTCGAGCCTGTGGAGGAGGTCACGGTGCTGGTTAAGGAGGAGTATGCGGGCACTGTCGTGTCGAAGCTTACCATGCGCAAGGGCGAGATGACGAGCTACGATGCGGAGGAGGATGGGTGGATCAAGGTCGTCATGGATATTCCTGCCCGTGGGCTGATTGGCTATATGGCGGGTGAGTTCAAGAATGACGTTCATGGGCAGGGGTGCGTGTTTGCTGGTGTTTATGCCGTCGCTTTTGACTGATTCCCGAATAGCACTATCAACCACATCTTCAAAGGATACGAGCCGTTCCGCGGTGCTATCGACACTGGACGAAACGGTGCACTCATTTCAATGACAACTGGCGAGTCTTCGGGATACGCAATGGCTCCCCTACAAGCCCGCGGGACGCTCTTCATCCATCCCCAAACGCAAGGTATTTTGTCCCATTTCTCACCCAAAAAGCAAAAGCACCGCACTAACATTTTATCTCTCCTCAGTCTACCCCGGTATGGTGATCGGCGAGTCCTCCAAATCGCAGGACCTGTACCTCAACCCCTGTGTGAAGAAGCAGCTCACGAACATTCGCGCTGCAGGTGCAGATGAGAAGATCTCGCTCGCATCTCCGCGCACGATGACGCTAGAGGAGGCACTCGCATACATGGGCGATGACGAGCTCATCGAGGTCACACCAAGCAGCGTGCGCCTGAGGAAGGCAATGCTCGATGTGCAGAAGCGCATGAGGATGAAGGGGAAGAAGTAAAGGATCTATATGTGAGATCGTGCAGAGTGGGGAGGATGTTATTATACTGCAGGGTAATGAGGGGATGTTGAATGTTGGTGAGTTTTACTTTGGCGAGAACCGTTAACGCGTAGACTCATGGCTTTGTATCCTCTTTTTACGATCTAGACAGGAATATAGATTGCTAGATGTACCTTATACCAGGTTAATATGAACCCACCGCTCATGCTAGCCGGTAGGATTTAAGCCATGCATCGCATGCTAAATCCTATTCGATTCTCAAGATCGCCACGTTGTACGTGCTTACATTTCTGAAGCTTCCGCCGAGGAGATGTGCTATGCCAGTAGCTTGCGATGAGCGGGGGTTATGTGTCTCTTGGAGATCATCAGGATGCTTCGACCTACTGCCTTGCGTGGTACAGTGGGTGTTAATGCACCGCCACTGAACCTGTCAATGCTCCATTCACTCTCACCCGTTTGTAACCCATTTCGACAGCATTCCATCCTTGCGAAGTACCTCATGTCACATATTGCGGATTACGTCTAGTATTCATTGCAACGGTAGTTATCGCACAAAAACTTTATTCAGCTATTTTCTGTCCTACACCTCTCTTCGCATCTCTCCTCTTGAACTTCAAGTGTGAAACCGCGTGGTATGCTGAAAATGCAAAGCCCCGGGAGCCCGGCATCTGCGCCTACCATAGCTAGGGGGTTAACCGACTCCTTTTAGATCAATGGGCCGCACGCATGTGGCATGTGCCTCGCACACCGCGCTCGATCGCGTTTGGCGATTGTCAGGGGCCAAAACTTTCATTCATATTTTACTCGACCACTGTAAGATGTTCATTTTCCCTCTCTTCTGTTCCTCAACGCCCCTTCTACTTTCTACTACACGCGATGTCCGCGAATACGGGGCCATCGCAGCCGAAAACTTTTGACGATAAGCACCAGCTTGTAATGTCTTATCTTGTTTCGCCCCATATCCTTGCGACGCTGCGCATCCTATTCGCCGTGTATACCTTCGTAACTGTCCTGACGGTACTGGTTTATGATGAAATTGAATACCACAATGGCAAAGCGTACGTCACGGAGCTATTTTCACATCCTTTCTCATGCTCATTGCGTGTTTAATTTCTCAGATATTTCTCTTACTTTACTCGTCTCTCCTATATCGGAATTTGCGCGTACTTCTGGGCAGCTGGTGTGCAGACTTCATTGTTCGCAAAGAATCGTGGTACCAGCTACCCATTGCAAAATTGGCCTCGATCGCTCCAATATCTGCATATTTTGTTGTACTCGACCATCGTGACATTTCGTGAGGAGATACGCCTATACTGCACATGGAAATCAATGTAATGCTAATTCGTGCATAGCAATTATAGTGACAGTAGTCTTTTGGGCGCTGCTTTCGTCACCAACGACCTTTGATTCGGCATATTCAGGTACTGTCTCCGGTCCATCAATAGTCTTCTGTTACCAACCACTTCTCAGCTTGGGCGAATATTTCTCAGCACATCTTCAACGTCGCTTTTGCTCTCTTCGAGATCTTCGCGACGAGTGTAGGCCCCCTGCGATGGATTGATCTACCTGCGACAATTTTGCTCCTCGGATGTTACGTAGGCGTCGCATATATAACGTATGCTACACAAGGATTTTATTGTATGTCTATCTTCGATCCCTTATCTTGTAAACTAACATATTCTACCGAAGCTTACTCCTTCCTCGATCCCAAGGTCCAAGGTGCAGCATTAGCAGGCTATATCGTGGGTATAGCTGTTGGACAGTGTATCCTCTTCGTCCTGGTCCGATATCTGATTGTTCTTCGGGTGAGATGGGGAGGATCTCGAAATGATATAGCTGCAACTCGCTTGCTGCACATCCATCTGGAGTCGAATCCTAAAATATAAGCTGCTTAGACCAGACTCAGACCATAGATATGCGGCACCCCTTGCGCTTATGGATTGTCATAAGGCCAAGAGTGTAATTCCAGGCCGTTATATGGTGAGAATTGCGAGACAAAGTCTTGAGTCAGGAGGCTGATGATGAGCATCGCTGCTCTCTACCGGCTGTAAAATGTGATTTCAAAACATACACTGGGTGCCTATCTCTGTCGATACTTGGCACTCGACTCTGCCTTTTCTGCTTGACTGGCCCGCATTCCTTACCACAGTCGTATTTAAATTGGCTCTGGTAAGCTTCATCAATGTATCTCGAATCTTGAATTCCTACCCTCCCCCCTGGCTGATAACTCATTTTATTGATTCAATTCCACCACCATGTTTGAAATAATAATTAATCGACGTAGTATTTCCAGCATTGATGGTTGAGCGACGCTTTGGACCTTGAAACCGGATCCTGCACATTTCCTCATTGGAGTTCCCTTCGCACCTTCACTTCGATACTCCATAGCTATTTTATATTATTGTTCAGTTCCCCTTACTTGCCTGGATACTTCCTATTAATGCAGTCAACACTGAATTTTAATTCCAAGTTCATCTTTGGTAGATTTAACAGAAAACTATGTAGAACCTTCTGAATACACAGATCTTCTCTTCCCACTCTTGATTTCGCACATTTTTGAAGTTCTCTCAATTGAATAACTTCGTTTCAGGCTACCTTCATTGTTTGTGACTTCCTCAACATCATCTACCCCATCCACCTCCAGACACTGTACTCTATTTCATCGGAATCAATAGTTCCAATCAAGATAACGAAGCTCTCTTTGGCCAGAATTGAAGGTTATCGTGAATTTGTAAGTGTTCTTATTAGGCCTTCAATCAGTACAATTTTATAGGCATTTTCATGTAGTCTCGCAGACAATGCACACAAACCTTTTTTTTTTTTTTTTTCATTTGACAGGGCTGAAGAATGGCTCTCCTTATCGAGTTATGAGCTTTGGTCAAAGAGTTCTGGGGCTTTAGCAGGAAGAGACTCAAGTGAGGAAGCAAAAGCGATCCCAGATGCCTTGGTCTCGGATTTCTTAGAGTTTCGAAATTTTGTACATCTTTTTCGGCTTCCAGCTTTCAGCCCTCTTCACTGATTTTTATTGGAAAGATAACAACGAAACAATACCAAAACCCCTCATTCTCCCTTGACGATATCAAGAATTGGATTCATCCAGTCGCATTTGAGGCCTAAATGCTGTGGTTCAAGTGCATCACAGAGTGCAGAGACTGCTTCTTGCCCTTTGTCAAGAATGTCCATCATATCCGCGTAAGTTTACTTGGTTTCTATTCAAGAATTTCCTGAGCTAACATATTAATTCATAGCCAATCAAGACTTCCATCTCGCATGTCCATGTCTGTGTCATCATTGATGGATATGTAAGTCTTCACCACTTATTATTTACTTGTACAATAATTCAATTAACTGATGTACTCCTAGCCAATCAAGGCCTTTGTCTCACATGTCAGAATCTTTGCCCGAGGCTCCACCTTCGCCTATCTCGATCCAATCTACACAGATATCTTCATATGGAAGTCGCCAGTTATGGATGCATCTGCGATTGTCACTGCAGAACCAGAGTCATTTCTGGCTATACTTTACGATTCTGACTTCAATGCGAATGGGCTGGCCAGCGGAATCGAGTCTAGCATAATTCCAAATCGGTTCAATTTCGAAAACATGGATCCTATCGAGTTTAACAGCCTGCTCGCTGCAGCTGGCTGTAATATTCATTTACCAGTTTCCTTACCTGAGGAAGACAGCTTATCCAAGCAGGGATCTGAGACAGTTCCCAGTGCCCAGTCTATCATCACACGAGAAGATAAAAGCCCACTTCTGCCATTGTCCAAGCTGATAATCGAGGACGGCAATACAGTGTCTGATGGCCAAAGCTTATCCAATCCAATTGGAATTCCACTGGCAAGTACTGGCAAGAACTTAAAGATGCACAGACAGAGGAGAGAAGAAATAAGTGAGAAGGACATATTGCCTGAAGGAAAGTGTTGCAGCAGGACAAGGTCATCACGTGCGAAAGGGCTTGGTGGATGGACTTAGACCTACTCAAGTAGTTCTTTACTTTCACTGAAGCTCAAATACGAATTTCATTAGACTTGGCCGATAGCAGACATAAGCGAAAGCAACGAGGAATGAAGAGACATAATCTTAGGAGAGCCTTTTCTGAAACTTGAACGGCTCCTTTAAAGACACAACAGAGCCCGGTCATTATAAATTAACACTACAGTAGACCTTCTCATAATGCATAACGCCAGTTAGGGCCAAAAGTTGATGCATTATGAGATTTATGCAGTACTATATGTGTGACAGATGTGACTGCATGACATCAGATTACACTTGCCTCTCACCAAGAAACTCTTCCAGTGTTACTTGCTTCACGCTCTTCAACTGCTGCCTCATCAATGAATTTGATACTGACATGTGGTCACTTTGAGGAAAATGTATTTGGTGTTTCCTGAATGCATGCTTCCAGCTTTGCTTGATCACATAATTTATGCAACAATGTTTCCTGCATGAAGATCAACATGCCTTCAGACCATGTCTTGAAATATGATGTGATAGCTTGCTGGGAAAGTTCACAATGCTTGTTGATGTATTGAAACACCATTATCCAGTTGTGCAGAGTGAGGTTTATGTGCATCCTTTTCTGAGATGGCTTAGCAGAAGTCTTAGAGCATCCTTAGATTTGCATACAGGTGCTTTATTCATCTGGTAGGGTGCAGGCTTCAAACGAGGCTAGTGTGTGTGCGTCATGTCAGATAGCAGTGCAGGAATGGGGGGAAATGTTTACAAGCATTGCTGAGGAGTGTTTCACCAAATCTATGGTGGAAAAGCTCCTGTATATGATAATTTGTATGCATTATTCTAGACTTTTCATCTCATATCTCCATTCAAAATGAGTAGGAGCTCCATTTATAGTTGCTAGCCAAGAATTTGATTGATATCTGATGGTAATGTCGCACTTCACACTATAAAAGTTACCAAAAATAGGCTGAAATTCCCATCTCATAATGCATAATGACCCTCCCAAGTTGATGCATTATGCAATATGCAGTGCCCAAGGCTAACCAACATGGTTCAGGCCCAAACTTGATGTATTATGAGGTTTATGCATTAGTAGGCTATGCATTATGAGAAGGTCTACTGTACATCCGATCGTGAAAGTGGCCCATCATGTCGGGCCGGAACGCAGGCCGGCAATCTAACTTGCACTTCGCCGTTTCCTTCAATCGCACTGTCAAAATTGAATCGCACTTTTCAAAATCAATCACACTCTCCAAATTATATCATCGCACTCTCAACAACTCGATCGCACTTTTCCTTTAAGCTATCGCACTATTCACCGTATGATCGCACTTTTCGGAAGTGCTATTACAATCGCATCAACACTCTTTTCGTCATTACTCTTTGGAAGCGACGGTGCCGCAATAGGCGACGGTTGGACCACGGGAGACTGTCACTAATTTTTACAATGGTATCCATGAATTGTCACACTTAAAAAATTAATACTAGCAATGTTGTTGCACTACAGTGGAGTATACCGAGGCAAGACTCGAAGATAGATTCAGTAAGAATAGTACCTAGAACTTCACGCTAAGTCCTCGGCCAGGCCTCTTTAATGAGATCTGAAGCTCGTTCAGCAATGATATAGACAGGGACTTGAGTGTGGCCTGCAGTTAAAAAGGGCTGGCATTAGAAGGTCATTAGGGGAAGTCCGTTGAAAAACACAACGAGAAAATGCACCATGATCGATGCGTCAACAACACGCAGCCCCTTGGCGCCTTTCAGGCGGAGGTCGGGATCTACCACTCCATAAGACGCGCCCCTGCGCGACATCATCGCCGTGCTGGTGGGGTGGTAGTTAGTTTGCGTGTTCGCACGAAGGTATTCGTCCAAGAGCGCATCAGTCGTGGCATTTTCGGGCGGGGCAATTGGAGTAGTGACGAATCCTTGCCACGCTGGCCCGCTTATAAACCTCTGAGCTAACTTTATGCCTTCGCGCATAAGGAACATGTCAATATCGGTTTGGAGAAACGCCGGATCGATCAACGGCGGATCGGATGGATTGTTTGATTGAAGTGTTACGGATCCACCTGTAGGCTCGTAGCTCTCGGAGATTGTAGACATATTCTAGAATATTATATGTGCTTACGAGATGTAGGTGTTAACAGGACACTACCTGGGCCAATGGTAGGGCCGTCCATTTGCTATGAAAAACCGTGTAAACGGCAAGAATGTACCGCATCAAATAAAGCATATGAGACTGACTGCGAACTCGAACTCGATATGCGGAGTAGTTGGTCCAGCTGCAGGATCTTTGACTGTCCTGAAAATAGAGTTGTTATGTGCGCGAACCCATCCGAGTTGGCCCCCAGCAAAAATTGTCAGCGGTCCAGTGCGAGTCTTCTCCCACTGGTCGAGTGCCTCCGCAAGAAGCGTCACATTATTCGAGGTACTGTGGTGATAAATGTCAGCTTCAATACGCATTAAATAGTCTGCAGACTTACTTCTGTGTGTTGTTGGCAGTCGTTGCCCAGGCCAGATAAGCTACTGGATGATCAGTGAGGTTCTTCCCGACGCTCGGTAGATTCAAGACAGGCATTATTCCTTTGCCCTTCAGTTCTATCTCATCTCCAATACCGGAGTGAAGCAGGAGATGCGGAGTTCCTATCGCCCCGCTTGAGAGGATGACTTCTTTCTCCGCCGTTACTCTTGTATTTGGTCCTGGAACGCATCAGCTTAGGGGGAAAATCAAATGGAAGCGTAGTGAATACCTCCAGCACTGGTAGAAAGCTCAACCACTCGGAAATCCGGCGTTTTATCCTTCCTAATTGGAAGAACCCGTATACCACGGGTGTTCAGAACAACATGTAAGTTCAGACGATCGATGAATTTTGGACCCAGATATGAGACGGCGGAACTACTTCTCGTGCCATTTCCAACTGTTGATTGAATGTATCCTTTGCAAAAATTTCATTATACTTGTTATTTTTATCCATTTCTTAGACGACTTACCGACTCCAAGGGGGCGACCCGAATTATAGTCAAGGTTGAAGGGAAATTCATCTGGCAGATCCGTTGTCGTTTGAAAGACTCGCGTGGGATCGAAAAGCTGGAATCCCTCCAAACTGACAGAGTTGATTCCAGTGAAACTGTGAACCTTTGGATTGAACTGCCCTGTTGTATTGTGATGATCTGCAGGCGGTGTCCATTTTTCGTTCTGAAGATGAGATTAGATACGAAAAAATGAACGCAATGTATCCCAACGTATCGCTTCACCTTACGTAAGTACTGTTGGATGCGATCCCAAGACCAACCCGGATCTCCAGTAACTGCTGCCCACCGGTCATAGTCTTCGGATGATCCACGAGAATAGACCATTGCATCTATAATTCTTTATTTTCTGAAGTAATATATATATAAAGTATTCACGTACTGACTGAACTGCTTCCTCCCAAGATGTGACCGCGTGGATAATCTATTGCTCGCCCATTAAAGCCTGCTTGAGGTGTTGTCGTGTAATTCCAATCCCAAGGGAATCCACCGAGCTTCATTAGGCCCAGGCCGGGAACCTCGGAGCTCAGTACCCCTTCATTTCTAAAATCATAGGTAGAGAAGACGATGAGAAATATCAATTTCAGCGACAAAAAGTACTCACGATACTCCTGCCTCCACAACAAGCACACTGAATTCAGGATTTTCTGAAAGTCTATTCCCCATAACACATCCTGCAGTTCCACCTAGGGGAAAAAGGCATTGTCAATAGGAAGGGTAAACGATGTCGAAATCCTCATGCCTCCAATTACTACGAAGTCGAATGTTCTCGAGGGAAGATCTTCAATGCTTTGATAAATAGCCCCTTCACAAAGCACGAAGAAAAGGAAGACATAGCTGAAAGCGAGTAATGGGCCCATCTTACGTATCCAATACAGACCCAAGTTGACAAATATTCTGAGGGGCACATGAATAAATTCGTCGGACTTATACATTCTCGAGAGTGATGTAAGTGCAGCGATGGGGATACCGAAAGTGCGACGGCATGTACTTACGGAATGACGGCATTGACATGATCTTGAAGTCCTATGCTTGTCCGTTCGGGGACGAGCTACGACAGCTATTTCGACTCATGCAGTTATATTATTTTTATGTGTGAAGGAACAGACAAGAAGGGTCTTAATGATCGCTGTTAGAACATCGTCCTAGTTGCGGCATTGGCAAACAGCATTGCATTTTTATTGGAAACTGGCGCTGAAACCCCACTCGAATCGGAATCCCAATCCACATGACCAGCTGGCTGACAGATTGGAATTTTGAAAATAGCCCTTAAAGTCTTGGCTGGTAGAAAACCCCTTTTGTCTAAGAGACTACGTTTTCTGCGTGATGAGGTAGCGGAAACCCTGACGAAAGCTCGGGGGTAAACGCCGAGCGTCAGTAGGCAGTCGTTTGGTCATCTGCTCGGGTTTACACAATCTTTTGATGTGTAAAGGTTTAGTTCAAATTCGCTGTCGTAAGTATTTCAATTTTCATCAGCATGGGAAAGTGGAAGATCTCCAGAAGTTATGAAATATGCATTAGTGCGCCAGTGCACGGTTCGTTCAAATATTCAAGCCGTGGATTGCATGAATTGTACCTTTACCTCTGGCTATGCGTGAATTGTATAAATATGCTCGCAATACGGGCCTGGTAAAATCGGCGTGGCAAGGCGTGCTGGAGCGCAGCAGCCGCAGACGTGCATAGGCATGCAGCGGTATGCGACACGCCACTGCGTACCTATGGATAATTCCACAAATAAGACGAAATATTGGATTAATGATACACTCATATGAAACAAACATTGTCTACACCCTTGATGAACTATGTAATAATATTTGCTAGCGTTGTGACCATCGGCACATATGGCACATATACTGGGGGGAAATAAGCAAGAAATTTGACAAAAATACATACTTCTTGCCCATATTTTCCAAGAAATTGAACAAAACTGGAGATTTTTGTTTCAGTTTCTTATACTAACTGCAACTTCAAATCTAGTGGAATTTTTGTGACATCTGCAGAGGTAAACTAATTTGCATGCAACTTATATCTACCTACATGTAAAGCATCATTTACATGTTACTGACAACTTTGGATGAAAATTTGTAACAGTAAAGAGAGAATAAAAAGAATTGGCATATGTATCTATGCATAATTGTCAGACAAATCTCTTCCTTTTCCATTTTTTCTTTGAAGTATTTGGAAGCAGACAGCAGACTCCAGCTTCTATCATTTACCCCTTGATATCCAGCACCATGCATGGCTTTGATGTTTTCCTTTCACATGTTTCCCCACAGCTGCAGCTGATTTACATGATCATCTCAGATATGCTTATTCAAAGTCCTATTACACAATAAACCACAAGTGCAAGGAATTGAATGCCATAATGAAGCATGCACACAATGCAAGAGGTAACATCAACTGCACATTTCCTTGTTTGCCCCATCAATGCTAAATTTTCTGAAAGGGAGAGGACCACTGGTCTCTACAAAGAGCAGAGGTGCAGGTGTCAAAAACTCATTTCCAGAGGTGCCCTAGAGGTCCAGGTGCCTAACCAGAAATTAATAACTTGAAAGATAAAGGAATTGCAGGGACCATGGACCTCTGGTCTCTCCAGAAACATGTTCCAGAGCTACATCAAGGAGAGGGGTCAGAAGTGGACAGTAGCTTCAGCTTATGTGCTGTGCCCCCTTTGTTCCTAATGTCCAATTTACAGATAATGATAGTGGATTTGAGCAGAGTAAAGGGATTGCAAACAGCTTCTTGACTGGATGTGAAATACTATGCCAGGAAACACACAATAATCCAACTGAGCCCAAAGGCCACTATGATGGGTTACAGTCATAGGTATTCCCAGGCTATATATGCAACTCAATATTACACATTCACCAACCAATGGAATGGTATGTGACACCAGAGATTGGTCAGGAGAAATCTATGGAGACTGGAGATTTAGTTGAGAGCAATAACAATGATGAGAGAGATTTGAGAGAGGAGAGAGAGTTGAGGATGTCAGATGTAGCTTTAGCTAGTGAGGATGCAGCTAGTAGTAATAGTAATTAACAAACTAAAGAATAATGGTACAATTGAGGTACTTAAATACTAGAGAATATAGCTACCCAGAGTAATACTGAATATGCACTAAAGGCATAATAAAACATTCTAAGTAAAAAAGAGTGTTAAGTGGGTCAAAGCAAGAGAATGCATTGTCATATCCCTATACGGCACAGTGTGCACCATCTCTGGACTGCCTGCAATCAATCCCAACACTCTCCTGACTTCCCGCTCATCTCTGGGTTTACTCAGGTTTACTCTGGTCCATTTCCATTTTTGTACTTACTTTGTTTCAGCCACACACTATACTTTTTGTAGTATATCTCTTTCCATTAACATTCAATTTGTACTCCTTAGCTCTTGTCATATTCTCTCTGTCTCTTAACCCACTTACTTCTCCATTGCACTAGTATGATTATAGTGCTCTGCATATTTACTCTGGTTACTTAGATTTTCTAGTATTTAAGTACTTCAAATGTATTGTAGTACTTCAGTTTGTTAATTACTACAACTTTACCATTGCCAGTTCCTCCTCACTGGTAAAGCTACTCTGACATTCTCAACATCCTCTGCTCTCTCAATCTCTCCTCGTCATTGTTATTGCTCTCATGCTAAATCTCCAGTTCCCAGAGATTTCACCTGACCAACCTCTGGTCAGGAAGCTGAGTTTACAATCCCTTGTCTCTGTTCAACTTTGCTAAATAATAATCTGTAAATTGGACATTAGAAACAAAGGGGGTGCAGCACATAAGCTGAAGCCGCTGTCCATTCTGATCCTCTCTTTGACATATCACTAGAATGCATTCCCAGAGATGTCACCGGAGTCTCTGGTCACTTCCCTTTGCCCCTCCTGAGTTATTACTTGCCCAGCAACTCTAGGTCTTACCTGGAAATGAGTTCTTGACATGCATAAGGCAAGTGATAGTAATAATCTGAGGCACAAATGCAAAGCATTTACTGTAGCAAGACTAGTATCTGTGGCTGAAACTTATGAGTTGAGAATGGAAGTGGACTGGAGTAAACCTGAGTAAGGCAGAGATGAGGTAGAGAGTCAGGAGAGCATTGGGATTGATTGGAAACCAGTCTGGAGCATATGGGCAGTTATTGTGACCAGGATATGACAAGGATCCATTGTATTGTTCTGAATAATATTTTGGATGTGCTGGAGTCAGCTGGAATCACCAAAGATGCATAGAGTATTTTTTTCTATTTTCTCAAACAAACCATTAATATTTTTTATTTAAATTTGTTTCACTTTATATTCCAGCACATTTACTTCAAAGTGTATATGCTACTATTTATACTGTAGACACTACATGGTTATAGTGTTAATTTATAACACAGGGAAGTTGACATAAAGACACATGGGCCACAGACAGTCACAGGTGATCACAGCATGTCACAACTAGCATTGTGCAAGTTTGGTTCTGAATTTCAGTTTGGACTCAAACCTCCTGAACAGAACAGGAAGTTTGGTTCAAAGTTCAGCACTTTAGCTTGAACTGAATGCTGGGTCCAGTTCATGGTTTGGGTAGAGTTATATTTTGCTGAACACATTTGAACACATCTGAACACATTTGAACCAATGTAAATTGCAGGCAGCAGGCCTGAGGATTCTGCCAGAAATTCACATGATGGGCTACATAATTTAGAGTTTTTAGCTTTTCTCCTCTCCCATATGGGCAACCAGGCTGTGCATCATTGTCAATGATGACAGCAACTTTATTATCATGCTTCTATGCATAGGATTTACACCCAAGATGTTTCATGTCTTCTGGACCCTATTCACTTCCTAATTACTTTCATGCTGGTCACAGTTTCTCATCTACAGTAGGTTCTTCCTCTCTGAGTCTGTTGCAATACTCTTTGACTTATATAATGTATTTTATTTCACTAGTATCATTAATGAATAGGATGGTGAATAATTTTGATAAACTCTCTTTATTCTGTTGATATAATACTGTATTACTGGGTAATAATCTTTCTGTAACTGAGACATCTTGCAAGCATCTGCATCCAACAAGCACATGATTTTTGCATTGAGATTATCTAATCACACCTTGCCACAATGGAGAGGGACAATACAAAAGCCCACATGGTCACTGGAATTTTTGGTATGCTATTTCACTCTACATTCATATTTCTTTATTTGAGAATCATTTTTTTTCCCTTTAAAAGGAGCTTGACTTCATGTTCAAAAACTAGCTTCTGCAACAGCACTACACTCTCCCCACTTCATACTCATAATGGATCTCTCTGACCCTGGTTGTGCTGTTAATTTGGATGCATCATTAAAGGATGCATCTGAAATTCAGTGGTACAATGACAAGGATGATGAAGTTCTGCTTTCATCTGTCTCTAGTAGTCCACCACAGCAAGCACTCCTTCTTAGATCCATCCTTTTTTCTCAGGTAAGGCTTTACCTGTAGTTATGGTTGCTGGATCTCATTGCTCTGCTTGTACATCTTGCCTATCAGCTTGTATTCTGGACCCTGATAACACAATTAACATGTCTGGTTCCTCTGGCTTGTCATTCTCTTCTACTGGCCACCAAGCAGCAGAGCATGTCGACACTTTGATTGCTGTATTAGATCATCAGGATCTTGATTCTGATGAAGGGTTTTGACTTTAAGTTTGTTGTAATACTTCCCCACTCTCTTAATACAGTGATTCCTACTGTCATATCCCACTCCCAATTACTGCCCATATGCTCCTAATCAAGTTTCCAATCAATCCTGACACTTTCCCAACTCCCACATCATCTCCAGTTTACTCAGGTTTACTCTGGTCTATTTCTATTTCTTGACTTATATGTTTCAGCCACAAGACACTAGTCTAGTATCAGTATATCCCTCTGTGCTAACATTTAGTTACTATCATCATATGCTCTCTTTCATTTGACCCACTTACTTTTCCTTTCACTTAGTATGTTTTAGTACCTTGCAGTATTACTCTGGGTAGTTACATCTCTTAGTATTTAAGTACCTTGAATGTACTGTAGAACTTCAGTTTGTTAATTACATGTTACAACCACTAGTTCCTCTCCACTAGCAAAGCTACCTGACATCCTCAACATCCTCTGCCCTCTCAATCTCCTTTGTCATTGTTATCACTCTCACACTAAATCTCTGGTCCCCAGAGATTTCACCTGACCAACCTCTGGTCAGGAAGCTGAGTTTGCAATCCATTATCTCTGTTCAACTTTGCTAATAGTAATCTGTAAATTGGACATTAGAAATGAAGGGGGCACAGCACATAAGCTGAAGCCACCTTCCATTCTGATCCCTCTCTTTGATGTAGTGCTAGAACATGTTCCTGGAGATACCACTGGAGTCTCCAGTTACTTTCCTTTACCCCTTCCAAGTTATTACTTGCCCAGCAACTCTAGGTCTTACCCAGAAACAAGTTCTTGACACCTACATATTTTGTCTTGTAGAACTGAATTCTGTTTTATGTTAAAAAGTTCCATTTGGTTCTTGGTTCAAACCTATCATAAACCTGAACTGAACCTTTCTGAACCTGCATCAAGAACTTGTTTCTAGGTATGGCCTAGAGTTTTTGGGCAAGTACTAGCTCATTAGGGGCAGGGGAAAATAACTAGAGGCTCTGGAGATATCTCTGGAAACATGTTCTAGCACTATATCAAAGAGAGGGGTCAAAAGTGGATGGCCACTTCAGTTTATGTGCTGCACCCCCTTTGTTTCTAATGTCCAATTTACAGATATGATTAGCAAAGTTGAACAGAGGTAAGGGATTGCAAACTCAGCTTCCTGACCAGAGATTTGGTCAGGAGAAATCTCCAGAGACTGGAGATTTAAGCAAGAGTGATAGCAATGATGAAAAGGCAGAGAGTGTTGAGGATGTCAGAGGTAGCTTTGCTGGTGAGGATGAACTGACAGTGGTAAAGTAGTAATTAACAAACTGGAGAGTACTGGTACAATCAAGGTACTTAAATACTAGAGGATATAACTACCCAGAGTAATACCAAAATTGTACTAAGGCAAAATAAAATATACTAAGTAAAATGGAGTATTGAGTGGGTCAGAGTAAGAGAATGCATAATGCAAGTGATAGTAATAATCTGAGGTACAAACACAAAGGATTTCTGTAGCAAGATTAGTGTCTGTGGCTGAAACATATGAGTTGAGAAATGGAAGTGGACCAGAGTGGACCTGAGTAAGGCAGAGATGAGGCAGAGAGTCAGGAGAGTCAGGAGAGTGTTGGGATTGATTGGAAACCCAATTAGGAGCATATAGGCAGGTATCATGAACAGGATATGACAACCTGAACTGATGGTCCCATTCAGAGTTCAGCAATTTTGCCTGAACCAGACCCAGAGTCTGGTTCAGAGTTTAGCCAAAACCATGGCTGAACCAGATGGAGCTGAACTTTGCCAACACTAGTCACAACAAGTTGAGTGTGGAATGGATCGACCTTAGCAATGGGAAACAGCAACCAATCAGGGCTAGCAGATTCTTATTGGCCACTTGATATCATTAGGTAAGGGTAGCTAACTCTTCATTGGGAAGGTAGCCAACTGTATATCCAAGTAGCTATGTTTATGTAAGCTACCTATAGGCAGGGTTACATAAGGTAGCTAACTCTATATTGGGGGTCAGCTACCCACAAGCATAGGAGCCCCACCCAAGTATATCAAACCCAAGATGTTTGTGTTATTAACATGATGCCCTAACCAACTGAGCTAGTTGGCCTATGGAGATGCTCTGATACCTATCTAACTTATTGCTAAAAAATATCATGGCTTCAAGAATTTACAGGAGCTTGCTTGAGTGAAAGGTCATTGACCAAGTTGAATTCCATAAGCACTAGCATAAGGTATATCTAAGAAAACTACAAAAACAAATCCCTGGGAACTTGGAAAGTGCTTTGAAGAGCATTGGCAACCCTCAGGAACTTGTTTCTGGGTGACCTGGAGATTCTGGAACCTATCCAGAAATTAATAGCTCAAAGAGAAACAGAGAGTATAGGGACCAGAGACTCTGGTCACTCTGGAAATGGGGTCCAGAACTATGTCAAGGAGAGGGATCAGAAGTAGATGGAAGCTTCAGCTTATGTGCTGCACCCCTTTGTTCCTAATGTCCAATTTACAGCTAACATCAGTGGACTTGGTAAAAGGTAAAGAGGATGCAAACTCAGCTTCCTGACTGGGAATGGTCAGGAATGCTCCAGAGTTTAAAGATAGCATTGACAACAACAATGATGATGAGAGAGGATCAAGAGATGAGAGAGAGGGTTGAGGATGTCAGATGTAGCTCAACCTATGTAGGTTGGAAGCTAGTAATTAACAAACTAAAGAACTATGGTACAATCAAGGTACTTAAATACTATAGAATGCATCTACCCAGAGTTATACCAAAATATACTAAGATGTACTGAGACATACTAAATAAAATGGAGAAGTAAGTGGGGTGAAACCAGAAAGTATATATGGTGAATGATAGCAATATTCCAAGGATGTGAACTAGAGGTTAACACAGAGGATTCACTGTTACAGGACTGGTGTATTGTGGCTGAAACATATGAATTGAAAATGGAAAGGACCAGAGTAACCCAGAGTAAGGCAGAGGTTCAGGGAGCATCAAAATTGATTGGAAACCAGCCTGGGGCATATGGGGAGTTATTGTGATAGGGATATGACACAACCTCTTGTAACAATGTCAGCCCATCACCCAAGAGAATCTTGAGTAAGGGAAACTGAGCCTGAAAGCATATGTGAAGTTTTCTTGGTGCTACAGTGTTCTGACAGTCTCCACACAATGATTGGAAAATTAGCACAGCTGGCTCCCTATGTAAATACTGTAGGATCATTGCAGAACTTCAGTCCAGATATCGGCTGGTGTAACGCCATTTATGCTTCCTTCTTAGTACAGCATTTACAATATGTTTAATATTAAGGTCGAATACGCTATTGCATTATAACACTGTATATAATTAAAAAATTATGCAGCCTCCAAATAGGATACTAATAATAATAAGATTGTATCCTCTTATCCACGGAGCCGTGATATACGTATTACTACTCTTTGTAGCCCCACTGCCAGTTGCAGTCGAAGCTGCACCGCTCCCTGTTACACTCGAAACTGCTCCACCTCCCATTGCAGTCGATGAAGTTAGGTCAGGAACGATGAGCGTATAAATAGGCACCGCAGCTCCGGTGAAACTGGCAGTAATCGTGGATGCGGGGGTTGTGCCTCCCCCTATCCAAACTTTCTCCACCACGCACCCGCCGCCTCCATGGCCATCAAAGGTGCACGACTGGATCTCGCCATTTTGGTCTTCACCGTTCAATGGCGTGGGCTTGGGCAGCAACGAGAATTCGTATCGGGATGCGTCCTCGACAAATATAGCTGTAAGTGGAATTGCGTTAGCCATGAGCCACCAAACGAAACCGTTCAGAAGCACATGCACGTACCGTCGTAGGTGCGCGTTGTGGACTCAAAGATGGTCGATATCGTCGACGTGCTCACGACAGAGGTGCGTGTCATGCCGTCCGTGACCAAGGTGCTCTGGACGAATGATACTGCGAAGATTTCGCTCTCGCGCCACTCTTCTGCGTACGTCGTTGCGCCATCCGCGCCCACACCTATAGGCGAAATTGTCACGAACTGTGGGGAAGTACGATCGGCTTCGATGTCAAACAGTGTAACTGTTCTAGCCAAACCTACAATGTACGTGTTGTTTAATACTAGCTCCCACAACGAAAAATGAAGTGTATGCACATATGAACGGCAGCGAGAACAGCTGCAGAAGATGAAGCAGCAGTATCGTTGTCACCCCCTGAGAAAGTTGGGTGATGTATATATGATCCCTGAGGAACCTATTTATAGTACAAAATACCGATGCCAAGTGAGTTCATGTCAAATGATAAACATCCATCACTCAGGTGCAGAGGAAGTAACATCTATACTTAGATTTCGCAAGTAACCCGCATGTACCCGCGTCGCTGGGAGGCTCTCGAGAACCATGTATGTATGCAAGGCTAGGGTCTTCATATAGCTCGATACGAAAATTTCATCCAAAAGTTGAGAAGCTTGTACGTGTATGTCATATTTGCACGCCGAACTTCGAAGTGTATTTTATTTTATTTTCTCTGGACCCTTACGTCGCCTTTAGGGTTCGGCAGATGCGCACGAAGATCCCTGATCTGATCTGAAAGGCAGGCGAGCTCACGATGCTCTCGAATCCTGAAGTGAGTTTGTGAAAGTTTCGTTATGCGATGAGCTTACATGCCAACCTTTCTGCGCTTAAGTAATAGTCTCCGCCACTCGACGCCCTCAAAGAGAGCTTGATTGAACTTCGAGAAGTTTTTCCAATTCACGTCATGCTTATAGTGGCAAAATATGTCAAGAATTGTAGGCTGAAAAAATACTCGAACTTGATGATATCGCCTGCATAGTCTGTAGATCGCCCATTCCATATCGCTAAATATCTCTCAACTAGATGGATTAGACGCAGATTCAGAGCCTTTACTTCCACAATAGTATACCTCCTCTCGGCGGCCTGCCTCAGCGTCGTAGTAATGCTGACTTCCAACCCAAAGCTCTTTCTCCCTACTTAATTCCGCCCTGTATAACTTTTATCCCATTCCTCAAAACTTGCTTGAGTATGGATACATGCTAATGGGCATGATTGGAAGTATGCACTAGGAAGTAATCCTCGGTACTATCACGTTAAACTTAAGAGTGTGCACCATAAACTCAATAAATAGTCCTACGAGAGGTAAAACGTGAAGTCCTCAGCTGGAATACTTAAATATTCAATGATTCCTCATGATAACAAGGGAGTAAGAACACGGTAAATCAGTTATTCTTTTCTATAATTATTGAAGTTCTCCTTCGGATATTGGCCGACTAGCTCAGTTGGTTAGAGCGTCGTGCTAATAACGCGAAGGTCTTGGGTTCGATCCCCACGTTGGCCATAAGTTGTTGCTTTTTGACCACTTCAGGTTGAATGGCAACTATCTGCTTGGGGGCCTGCAGTTTGAATTTTGACTCTCCGTTACACTCCACATAAAGTGAACTGACTGATTTGTTTCTTGGTTCGTTCTTGGCGCTCACTATTTTTTTAAATTATGTACTTATTGGGCTTTAAAACCACTCAGTAATTAACTCAACAGCAAAGATTAAGAGACTGAGTGTTAGAGCGCTTTAATTTTAATAAAAAATGATGCAGCTGATGTTTTGGAGGCGTGTTTGGAGTCCATATAAGCCTGATGTGCTCTATGGAGTAATTGGCACACGGCGCAAAGGAATTGAGCATAGAGTAAACCGAAGCCTGTTTGAAGGCTTGGGAACTCGGCGAACGCGCCCGCCAAATGACGTGCCGTCAATCGCGTCCAGAAGCTTTAGCCAAATACACCTCCCAGCAATACGCCGACAAAAGCCCGCGCCCCTCTTGCCCACCAACCCTCACCTCCTCCGCCGTCCGGCTTTTGCGCATTTCTGTACCCGAACCCACTGACTAGCCCCTGTTTAACCTCATCTGGGCGGCTCTTACACACGCTCAAATGCGAGATTCGGACTTGTCAATGCCCACGGTCCGCTGACCACCGTCGATGCTAGCCAGGTGTTCCCCGGCCCGCTGATGGATCTCCTGATACTTAGGCTGGACGCATGCGAGCCTTCGGGGTGAAGTATCTTCTCTTGAGCTAGAAAGACGCACGGACTCTTCCCGACCGCAACCGCAACCCTTGAACATCACCTTCAACCACAACAATGACCACCCAGGCAACGATACACATCGATCCTGCGCGCGCCATCGCCCGCGTCGACCCGCGCATCTACTCCGGCTTCACGGAGCACATGGGCCGCTGCATCTACGGCGGGCTGTATGACCCCGAGAACGCGCACGGCCTCGCGGATCCGCAGACGGGATTTAGGACGGACGTGATGGAGGTGCTGAAGGAGCTGAAGATGCCACTTGTGAGGTATCCGGGAGGGTGAGTACTTTGTGTGTAACGAGTAAGGAATTGGGCTGATGGGAGTGGGTTTGAAGGAACTTCGTGAGCAGTTATCGGTGGCAAGGTGTGTATCGCTTTCCTATCATTGAGATTCTCGCTAATGTGTATGTGTGGTGGCAGATGGGATTGGCCCCAAGGCAGAGCGTTCCCGCCGCCCCGAGCTCGCCTGGCTGAGCGAAGAGAGCAACCAGTTCGGCACGGGTGCGCGTCTCCCTCTTCCTCTTTCCTCTGCTCCTCCTCTGTACCTGTCTAACACCATGTTCTCGTAGACGAATTCATCCAATGGTGCCGCGCCGTCGGCACGGAGCCGTTCATCTGCCTCAACATGGGGACCGGTACGCTCGAGGACGCGCTCGCGTGGGTCGAGTATTGTAATAGGTGAGATTTTCGGCCCGGTTTGGGATCTTGGGTTTTATTTTTGAGGTTATGTGTTTTGTTGCACGGGAGTGCGCGACCAGATGGGATGGAGGCAGTTCGACTAGACGGAGGAGTCACGCGTATATGAGGGATAGTGCGTGGACCAGACGAGACGGGTATGTCTTGCGTCCAATGGGCGATGCGGAGATTCGTCCGGAGTTGAGAAGAGACGAAGCTGGGGAGCCGTGCTCCCCCCCGATGCGAAGAGTATGACTCTCCAAAAGTTTCTGTTGGACGTGCTCCTTCGGACTCGGGTGCTCCTCCTTGACGAGAGGGCTGCGTTACTTTCCAGGTTGAAGCTGCACTCGTCCTGACGAGGACGAGGGTGCTGTGTATCGACGATGGTGTCTTGCATCGACGAAGGAGCCGTGCACGACAGAACTGCGCTGCTTCTGATTCTGAATCAAGTGCTCCTCTCGAGCTCCTACTGAATGTCAGAGGTCCATTCCTTCCGTCTGGCTGGGGTACTCCTCCTGTGCGAGCAAGCCAGTTCTTTCGGGGATAGAGTTAATTTCATCCTCAACAAGGGAATGATGCGCATTCGCGACCAGGAATAGGTGCCTTCCCTGACTCGGACATTCGTTTTCTTCCTCCCTCCTTCTCTTCTCGTTGCACCCTTTCAAGCGAACTCACCCACTAACATCGACATCGACCTCTCCCTCCCTCCCAGCTCCGCAAACACGCATTACGCCAACCTTCGCCGGAAGAACGGGCATGAGGAGCCATATGGCGTTAAGGTATTCCTTCCTCCTCTTCTCCTCCCATACCCTTCTAACAGCTGTATTCTTTTTAGTACTGGGCCCTCGGTAGGCCCTCATCTCTCCCTTATCCCGGTAATTCAGTTTTTTCATAATACAACTGTACAGGCAACGAAGTCTGGGGCCCCTGGCAAGGTACCTTTCTCTCTCTTTCTTATCAAGTACTAGGCTGCTCAAGTCTATCCAGTTGGCCAGATGGAATCGCACGACTACGCCAAAACCGCCTTCCAATGGGCCAAGGCCCTGCGGCTGCTCGATCCGAGCATCAAGCTCATCTCATGCGGAGGTGTGCTTCTTCCTTAAGAGTCAAAGTGAGGGGATGTCGGGTGCTAATCACAAGCGGAGCAGAATCGGGTACATCAGATTGGGACCGCGTTACGCTGCGGAAGTTGGCGCCGGTGGTGGATTTCCATTCAATCCATTGTGCGTTTTTGTTACCTTCTTTTGTTTCTCATTCCACTATCCCGCGTCTGATACTGAGTAACAGTGTACACTATGAGCGAGGGCAAGCATGAAGTGAATGTGATGGGTCGTGCGTGCCTCTTCTTGTTCTTCACCCATTGTGCGTACTGACGGCTCTGATACCAGCGGCGGCAGCGGAGAAAGCCCTCGATATCACGCGTTCTCTCATTGACCTTGCGAAGATCGAGAGTGGGCTGAGCAAGGAGCTGGATGTGTGCGTTTTTCTCACTCTGACTCCTCTCTTCGTCTTCGGTGGGTGCTGACGCACATTTGTTGTGTGGCGCAGGTGCTTTGACGAATGGAATGTCTGGTGAGTACACTGTCTGTTACATTTGGACAATGGGCTCATCGCGCTACGATACGATGTTATTAGGGATCCCGTGCGTGGTACGTATTCTGTATCCTCCCATAACATTGCATCATACTCACACCTGCTTTCTGTCTTTTAGCACCCGGAGAGAAGGGCGCGGAAGAGCACTACGACTTGTCCGATGCGCTGGGTGAGTGGGCTCGGGGTGCGAGGTGAACTAGGCCATGCTGACGTGTAATCCTGTGTCAGCGGTGGCGGCGTGGCTGAATGTGTTTGTGCGGAAGGCGGATGTGGTCAAGATTGCTTGTATCGCACAGTGAGTAATCATCTATGGTTTGGGCATGTGCAGGAGTGCTGATTGTAGTGAGCGTGTGTAGGTCGGTTAATGTCATCTCTCCTGTTGGTGCAAGCATCTCTGTGCTTTGACTTTTGAAGCTGAAGGCATTCATAGATTATAACATCCCCTACGGGCTTATTCCGCCAGGTACGCACTTCCTCTTCTCCCCCATCCCTAGTACCATCTCACTAAACGACAACAACAGACGACCTACTACCCCCTTCATCTCTTCTCCACCCTCATGCGCGGCTCCTCGCTCTCCCTACATACCACCTCCCCTGTCTACACCGGTGCCACTATCCCGCCCTTCATCCATAACCTCGACGTGCACATGCCCCCCGCCGCGCAATTGACAAAGTACATCGACGCCAGCGCTGTGCTCTCCGACCCCACGCCCAATTCCCCGGCTAGAGAGATACGTCTGGCGCTGCTCAACAAGCACGCTACGGATGAGTTTGAGGTTCCCATTCACTTTGGGCCCAATGTGGAGGTGGAGTCGAGGGTGACGGTGCATGAGGTGTGGCATGAGGATTTGAAGGCAAGTAATGGGTTTGACGAGGAGCAGGTGAAGGTGGTGGTGAGGGAAGGGGAAAAGTTCGAGGGAACGTGGAAGGTGAAGAGGCATTCGTTCCAGAGTGAGTTTTGACATCTCTTTTCGTGGTGGAGGTTGTGAAGCTGATGGTTTATTGTGCAGTTTTGGTGTTCACTTTGAAAGCTTGAGTGTTGTTTTGAGGCCAAAGTAAGTCATGCCATTCGTGTATGATATTTCAGGGAGCTAATTGGCGTTCTTGTATATTCGTTAGTTTTAGTATTCACTTTTGCAAACTAAGATGTGTCCCTTGTCATGGTTTCTCGCATAATTCCACTTCAATTCAAGTATTGAAAGTATCCAACAGTTTCTTTCTAATAAACTAGGATTTTGGAGAAAGCTTACACCGTGAACGAAAGCAGAATCGTCAATATATGATGTTTCTTCTCCTCTGTCGTCCTCGACCCCCTTTCTCCGAGACGATCGTACATACTCACCCAGATGGTTTTACCCATCCTCAAGGCTCAGCCGCAGCAATCTGGATTCGAGTAGATCAGATGCTCTCTCCTCGATCTCGCCAAGGCGGAGAGGGGATAAGTAAGAAAATTGCATGTATAGGCTCTTTCGTCACCCTTCGGGGAATTTTCGGCGAGCATCTGCTGATGACTCTCTTCCACCGCTTGGACGAACGCTTTTGTCTCCTATGATGACTTTCGGTATCCCCTGTATTGAGCTCGGTGAGCGTCGTCGCTTCCTCTTGGTTGGTCCGAGATCTCAATATGGACCATCTACGAATTCCATGCACGGTGCTCAAGAATTATTCGTTCCAAGATCAGTCTTCTGCCCTGCGTGCGATGTTTCTTGGACTTGAAGCTGCTTTGAAGCTTGGACGTAGCCGATTCCCAAAGTAAGAGCCGTCGCTGTTTCGCAGAGTTTTTCGAGGCTGACTGGAGTTTCGTTGATTAGTTACTCATTGAGTGCTGTGGTAAAATTTGGATATTCAGTCTGAAAGCCTTAACTTAGCTCCGCTCTGTCGTTTTCGAGATGTTCAAACTCGTTGCCCGGTTGACTCTTGTTACCTGAGGAAATCCCCTGAAAGCTCAAATTCGTGGATAGTGGCTACGCTCGAATAGGTTATACTTTCCGGCGCATAAACATTTCACCCTCATATCGCCGGTCTGTCAGCGGGAAACCGTAAACATTGTCAATCGACAAATTGGCCATGGATCTTGATTTGGCTTTTCATTGCACGAGATGCTCTTACAGCCCGAATAAGCTTGGCCAAAGAAACGAAATTTGCAAGTGCTTGTCCATACCCCTGTGAGTTATTGCCCAGTGAGTGCGCAACATCTTAATGCCCCGTCTCTTGAGTTTTCAGGAGGTTTCAACAATGAACTTCTGCCATGTGCGCAGTCACTAGCCGCAGGTCTAGAATTCCTGCCGTGGCTCGGAGTCAAGTTCGTCTCCACTGATATTTATGACTTCATTACAATCATCGAAATGTACGAGTGTAACAATGATCAACTCACCATACCTTCCACTGAACTACCCCCCCTACTTATATCATATGTAGGAAGCCGTGTTTCGGGCCCGATCTCATGTTATGTGCGATGGCTTCTATGATCAATCAGGATCTCACGGTCAATCTCAAAAGTAGTCTGCTGACTCCTGGAGCGAGCGTTCTCTCTATGTCCGGGTACAATTATAACCTGGCGGACCGCCGTTGCCGTACCCCACACCATCTGGGGTAGGCGGGGATATGTTCTCGTATTTAAAGAAAAGGAAGACATACCCCACATATTGTCGCCTGACGTTCTTTCCTGCGTGGTCATCCGAACGAGCGCGTTCATCATGCCCCTTCATCCCAAAGTTTACACTTGGCTATGTGGTCTCTTCGCCAGTACGTTTGTGCTTCTTGTGTCCCGTGCTCAGTGCATCCACTAACTACGTGAATAGGTCTTGGTAGTATCATCTTCGGATATGACTTGGGTGTTATCGCCGGAGTGCTGCCTGCCAAAGATTTCATCGTGAGTATGTTTCATTGACGCTGTTTATGTTGGAAGCTTACACCGCTTATGCTTGTAGCGCGTGATGGGTCCACGGAATGATAATCCTAATTTGCATGGATTAATAGCGAGTATATTTGGTGCGTTTTTATTCTCTACATACCTAGCTGAAGACTCCTCTTACGGCGAATCGTAGTTCTTGGGTGGTAAGTGATGGTCCAGATTATTGTGATCCCGGCATCGACGTGTTCTTCAGCTTCGCGGGCATGTTCCCTGTTGCCTACCTTGCCGATAAGCTGGGTAGACGCAAAACGATCCAGTTCGGAGCCCTTGTCTATATGTAAGTCTTTTCACTTATCTGCATGCTATATCCGTGTTCATATTTCTCATCAGGGTTGGTGGAGCTCTACAAACCGGAGCGCAAAATATGGATTTCATGTTCGCAGGTCGCTTCTTTGCTGGTATGTGTGGTTAACTGTATTGTAATACGTATTTCAATACAGTATTCCAGGCTTCGGCGTTGGTATTGTTTCCGATTTGGCGCCTCTCTATCAGGTATGACCATATTCTGGCAGCTACAAGCTCGTTGTCTTCACGCTGTTGTAGGCCGAAATTGCCCACCCAAGTATTCGTGGGCGTCTCACCACGCTGCAGCAATTCATGCTAGGTATCGGCGGTGCGTTCAAAGCTCGTGCCATATGAACTATCCATTGAATTTCCGCCACAGCTTTCTGTGCATCTTGGATTGTATATCTATATGTCCATTACAATTAGGCCGTGCTCACGTCGATTTGTAGACGTATGGATGCAGCCAAGGTATTCCGGGCACCCAGGCAGAATGGAGAGTTCCATTGGGCATTCAAGTACGTCAGGGAAATTCGAAATATACTTCCTTGCTAAGTGCCCTGCTTACAGATCATCCCTGCCATTCCTCTGCTTGCTTTCATGCTTCTGTTGCCCGAATCGTAAGTCTCTATAAGCTATCAAGCTTCAAAAGCCTCACTCCTCCATAGCCCACGCTGGCTAGCAGAAAAAGGACGTATGGACGAAGGTTGGTTTTACGGCGAAGCTCCTTTCCGACTTAACTGAACTTTATCGACAGCGCGTGCTACTCTTGCTCGGTTGCATGCCCACGGTAACATCAACGACAAGTTTGTTCTTGCTCAGATGGCGGATATTCAGGCGGACATTGACAGGTCAAAGGATATCGGGGAATCAAGGCGAGCATTATCCCACATATCTTTTTATGTTGAACTGCTAATTTGACCTAGCTGGAGTGAACTGTTTACTGTCCCTGCCAACCTACGGCGCGTCAGTCTCGGGTACATCTTGCAGTTCTCCGTTCAAATGACCGGTGTTAGTGCCATTCAGTACTACTCCACCGATGTACGTCTCTTCTTTGCCCTCTTCATACTGCCATCCTGATACTAAATGACAATATTTAGATCTTCACAACTGTAAGTAGTGCTTTGACAGATTTATAGTAGATTCTCACATACCATACTCTAGATGGGTTTCAGCGTATCCCGTATTCTTCTCTTCCAATCCATCAACAGTGTTATCGCATTAATCGGCGAGGCATGCTGCGTTATGTGGGTCGATCGCACTGGTCGGCGAGGTCCCTTGATCATTGGAAATGTCGTTTCTGGACTTTCTTTTGTCGTTGGCTCCATTCTCATGGCAAGATGGCCCGGCACTGTTGACAAGTAAGCCTCTTTCTTCTCATACTGAATTTTTGCATAGTTAATAACGTAACTTAGCAATGCTGTGAGCCGGATAGCAAACTACACCGTGAATTGTACTGACTAACTGACCCCGAATCTGCTACCTAGGCTCACTATGTAAGTTCCTTCATCGTGTTTAAACTTTAAAATTGACATCGGAACTCTTTCTTAGATCTTCATCAGTGCGTTTTAAAATTGTCTGCGTCGGGCCTAATTTTCTGACTGGCCTTATGTCTAGTAACGTAAGTTCCAACTCTTTCCGCAGTAAAACTCTCACTTACATTTCTTTCATCAGCACCTGGGTGTTCAATTTCTTCTTCAGCGCCTGCATTGGTCCTTTATCATGGGCATATCCCGCTGAAATTTTTTCGACAAGAACTCGCGCTAAGAGTACTGCCATTACTAGCTCTTCATCATGGATCTCCAACTTGTACGATTTATTCTCTACGTTCACCGATGCAGTAAACTTAAAACGCTGTTAACATCTAGCTTTATTGCCCAAGTAACTCCTAAAGCATTCGGTGCCATTGGCTGGAAGTCAGTGATTTTCTATATTTACACCTATTTGTTACTAACTATTCAACGAAGATACTGTAAGTACATTCTGTACTCCTAATCGCATCCACATGAATTAAGTGAACTACCGAAGACCTCGTTTTTGCGATCTGTGGCCACACCAAGTAAGTTCTTAGAAGCGAAGCCTCCACATCACTCTAACAGTCTTTATCAAGTGCTCTTTTCATCTGGGCTTTCTTCCCTGAGACCACTGGCCGTCGTCTGGAAGGCTAGTTAGCTCCTCTTAAACATTCTTCATTCGATCTGACTAAAGCTCATTATAGAAATGGACGCTCTATTCACGGATTCGCCTCTATTCGTTGCCAACACACCCTATGCAAAGGTCGAGGATCATCGCGCGGCTGAAAGGGAGCTTCGCGAAGGTATGTACTTTCTTGGATACTCTTCTGTTTTGCTACTGAAAGAAATGCCATTTAGGTACATTTGTGCCGGGAGACCTTACCGAGAAGGCTGTTATGAGCGATATCGAAGGAAAGCCAGGTTCTGAGCACTCGGATAATGATCTGAAGCAGTAATGCTCAAGCTAGAAACGGCATTTATTGTAAGCTCAGCTCTCCATTTACACAATTATGTTGTCTGAATTTGTGTCAAGGAGTATGTCTTGCATCCTACCTCGTCTGTTTCTCTGTCGTCACGAAAATCATGTCCTGTAACAAGTAGATGTACTACAACCAACTGCTCATTTCCTATCATGTTCAAAGCTTGAGTATGAATCTCTTTTTTGCTGTGACACTTCGGTACGCACCCTCGTGCTATTCCTGCCGAGGTCGAAGTTGGCTAGGCCAGATGGCTTTTTAAAAGGGGATCTCGGTAAGGGCAAGTTCCCGATGACTCGTCGAATCGAAGTAGCTTCCGCCATTATCCGTCTTCATTGTTCCACCATACTCATACACTCAAGAGACTAGTCGACGATACTGCCTTGTTCCGATGCGTACGTTTATTCAAGATGCGTATGTATGCATTCCTCCTCATTTATGCCTCAATAAAGCCAAATCCTTCCTTTAGGACTTTCTGCTTTGAAAAATTGGACTCCTCCAAAGCCATTCCTGCTACGCAATAAGACCCGAAAACCAGACATTTACGTGCCATACCGCGTCTTCGGCTTCCAATCATCTGTGAAGATCTTGAGAACTGGGCCATCCGGGCAAATGTTTCGCCCGAGACACAAGGGTGTTTGAGGGAAGACCTTGCGTGGCGGGCAATGTGCCGGTTCTATCGACGCTCGAGGGCCATTCGTTATAAAAATTCTGTCGCCCAATGCATCATCGTCGGGACGAATAAGTCGCACGAAGACTTAGTTTGTGCGCAGGACATGGCCATGATTAAGCGTGTCCATGACTCGCTTCAGACCAGGGGAAGCCCTGGCTGGTTTCGCGTTTCATGAAGACCCTGTATGTTTGCATATATTGTGCGTTTTATTCCTAGCCCTGCTCCATCTTCAGTCACCGAAAAACAACCTTTTTGTTGATATTCAGAACTTAACGCCTCGCCTATCTTCCGCGCATTTCTGCTATGTCGCCTTTTAGACTATAATCTCTGTACCTCTGTATCGTCGACTTGGTTTCTTATTCCCCCCATCAAATACCCTTGCATTAAATATAATACCTCTGTTTAAGCTAGAGCAGCATTACTCCGTTCTTTATCATAAAGCGGAAGGTTGAGGTTAGCGAAGCGAGGAGCGCCGATATTTGTTCAGTCATTCCTTTCAATTTTGCTGTGCATTTACGACCTTGGAACGAAAGGCGGCTTCAAGCTCTTACATATGTAGAAGGAGCAAGAGGTTAAACGTTAGGCTTTGACTTGGCTGATGACATCTTCTAAAAGGAGATCTGATTCTCAACGAGAAGTTCCATCATCATAATTACATTGGTGACCGATCGACGCTTGCTCTCACAGAAGGGCGGTAACGAGTCTACCCCACAATATTTCAATTCCAACGTGCTCGATTCTTAAGACATGCATGTTTTCGTCCTCTGATACGTCAAATACCAGCTGATGATCTACCCCTGTAGGACTTTCTGCTTTTAGCACTGGACTCCCCCACCACCGTTCCCATCACGCAACAGAACCCGAAAACCAAAAAATTTTGTGCCGTGCCCAAGCCGTACCGCATCTTCGGCTTTTCCATCCTCGAGGAGGACCTAGATAATTGGTCTATCCGAGCAAATGTCCCCCCTGAAACACGGTCACGCTTGAAAGGAGAACTTGCATGAGAAGCTATTGCAGGGAGTTTGCCTAAAGATTTCTGTCGTTGCTCGAGGCTCGTTTATCCTGCTGAGCACGACGTAACTCAATGCATTGTTGTCGGGACGAACAAGTCTCCTGAAGACCTGGCTCGTGCGCAGAATATGGACATAATCCAGTGGGTAGATCTATGGACTATGCCCGGCTTCAGGCTCGGACGCTTGGACCTCCCGAGTGTTTTCGTCCAGCGTCAAGGAATATACTCTTGAACGGTGTCTTCTCTCTCTGGTTCCATATGCATGGTCCCTGAATGCCGATTTTTCTCTTAATGCTTAGAACAGATTACCCTAACTTCCTCCCGTCTCTCCTGTAGGCTGCGATATATGATGTACCTCAGTCTCTTCTACTTGTTTTATTTTCCGTTTCGTGAAGTATTTATTTTATTTGCAATAAATGTGATATGATTGTTCGTGGGGTAATTGTTCCTCGGATATTCTCATCTTTCGCGTGTGTTCATCGAGAATTTCCGTTGTGGGATTGGTTCCTTCCTACTTGATGGGGTGGAGGTGATTTGGGTGAAGTTGTCTCTCCAATTCCAGGTCTAAACGTCAAGTTCTAGTCTTTTCCCCTTAATTAAGTTTTTATACATACCTACAGTGTTCTAGCGGTAGACGTTGGGCATTCGCCTCCTGTAAGGTACAGGACTTACCTCCCGGACACCGATACTCTAAGAATAGATTCCATACTCTGCGACCCTGAGTCGCATCATACTTGCTTTAAATTACTTTTCCTGTACATATGCAGTTCGCAGACTCCAATCTACCTTCATGCATTGCATACTCCCATCATTCATGCTTCTGATTATCATGATAATGTGAAACCCAAGAGATTCCGCAATAAGAGGTTTATTACCCATTTAGCTAACAATAAGCCTTTAGAATAGTATATAAGTAGCCTAGTATGTACAGTAGTTCCTCAGTCTTCTTGAATCGAGTACCTTGAATACGCAGCTCCCGCTCACTTCTAAGTACTCTCTCGAAGCACTCTCGTGTTTGCCCCTTTTCGATGCTCTCTCACGCTCTCGAAACTCGGCAACGTCACGCCTCCTACTGGCATAACTTGCTTAGGTTAAACCAGAATCTATTAGAACACAGGAACAGAAGTGTCAGGGCGCTATAGCCAAGTGGTTACGGCGACAGATTAGAAATCTGTTCCTCTTTGAGGGCGCAGGTTCAAATCCTGCTGGCGTCGCTATGCCTGATCTATCCATTGATCTCTTTTGCTACCTTTTTCGTGTCCTCAGAGCCTTACTCCGTAAAGCTGACTGCTGAAGCCGAAGCATTTAGGTTTCTCTCTGGATTCTCCGCTGACACACTTCCCCGTAAATTACCTAAATAGATTCAAGATGTAATAGAAGAATATGACAACAAATACAATTTACGGGGAAGTGAGTCAGCGGAGAATCCAAAGACGAGCTGAAAGAGTGTTGTTGGTGAGCAACTGAAGACCTAAGAATCTGGCGAGGGACGGAATATGAGATATCGAGAGCCTGAGATTATCTCAAGGACAGCACAAAGAGGAACATCGTAAACGTTTTAATTCAATTAAGCATTCCTACAAAGGTAGGATAGTAGGTGGTACAGTGTATACAATCCGCAAGCAGGTGCAAGCGCGAGCGGGAAGCGTAGGGAGCGTGATTTTTAAAGAGAAGCGTGAAGCAACGTGATCAGAAAGTAGAATCGAGATAGGAATCGGAGGTCACAGCGTCCAGACGGAGTATTAAGCAGCTATAACACAAGGGAGAAAGCCCGGAGAGTGTCAATGCAAAGCAAGGGATCAAAGCAGGAGACTGGAGACAGCGAAGGAATACAAGGATCTAGAAGGTAGAGAGGAAGGTAAGCGTAGGAATACAGTAGAGGATGGGAGGGATACAAGGGGATGGTGGTGATACAGAAGAATGAGGAAAAGAAGAGGAAGGCGTGAAGATAATAGGGGCTTCGTAGTAGCTTTGAATGTAGGAATGAATGGAAGGTCATTAGAATATTAGAGCGAAGGGAGGGAGGACAATTAGATGCGTCTCCACGATCCAGTTGCAGCCTGTACTGTGCGGCCAATGGGGGCCTTGTACCTTTGCACCGCCGGTACTTCGACCTTGGGCTTTGCAGCGGCAGGTCCACCCCCAAGCATAACACCCCCAGTGAGCACCGTGCTCTTCCCACCCTCGTACAGGTACTTCTGCACGTCGCGCTTCGTGGTGTCGACGAAGATTTTGGGGGCGCGGTCCCGGCGGAGGGTGAAGGTGGGGGCAGAGGCGCGCAGGGTGGTGGTAGGGGTGGTAGGGGCGCGGTTGACGCGGGCTTGGAGGACGGAGCGGGTGAGGGCAGGGAGGGCGATGCGCTGCGGGGTGGGCGGGGTGATGCGGACTTCGACTTTAGGGGCGAATGCGAAGGTGGAGGAGGAAAGGGAGGAGGCGGAGGTAAGGCTGTCCTCGGAGAAGTAGACGCTGGAAGAGTCGGAGCATGGGGAGGAGGAGCGCGAGGAATCCGAGTCGGACGATGCGGGCTCGGGAGACGACGCGGGCGAGCGGGCAGGGATGGTAGGCACAACGAAGCGCTCCCGCGTGGGCGTGGGCGAGACGATGAAGCGCTGCTTGGAGATCATCGCGAAGAGCTCGTCGTCGGACTCCGAGTCGGACTCGAGGAGCTCCTGAGCGAGGGTGCGCTTGCGAGTGAGGGCGGAGGTGACGGTCGCGCGGAGGTCGATGGGGAGCGGCTTTTGGCCGAGGGCGAGCTTGGAGATGGGGACTTGCGCCTCAACGACTCTGGGGGCAGGGGCAGGAGCGGTCTCGCGCCAGACGGTGTGTACCTCTTTATCGATGCGTACGAGGACCGCCTGCGGGAGGATGAGCAGGTCCATCGCTTGCCCGCCGAGGGCATGCATCCACTCGTCCCATGCGAGCCCAGCGGCGATGCACGCGGCGTACACCGGCCTTGGGGGGAGGGCGCCGGGGGCCAGAGGTAAGAGGAGCTGCGGGGCGGAGGCGGGGAGGTACGCCGCGCGCAGGGTGGAGGTGAGGATGAGCTGGAGGGCGTGCTGCGTGGCGGGGGAGAACGTGCGGGCGAGGGGGGCGGTGAGGAAGAGAACGGCGTGCAAGACGGAGGCGGGGACGGGGGTAGGAGCGGTGGTGCGTGTGGTGGAAGACATTTTTAGTTTTGAGAAGAGCGTGAGAGACGTTGTGTGGTGGATTGGTGGTTCGTGAGGTTGAGAAGGATATCCAGATATCCGAAGAAGTGATAAGGCAGGCGTAAGGGCGTTAGATATAAGTTTTAGTTATCGATACACGGGGCGTTTCTGCACAGACAAAAGAAGAATAAGTGGCTGTTGAACACCCAACACCAATGAAGAAAGCACACCTCTTGGAAATCCTAATGAGACAGTGATACGAGCTGAGAGATGATATGAGGCGAGACGAGCGAGGAACGAAGATGTTTAAACGTGAGGATGCGATGAGCAGAGCACTGTGGATGGATGTGAAATCCGATGCCTTTCCCTCCATCGCCGGGGGGTATTTATACGGTAGCATGCTCACAAAGCCACAATGCGCGAAATTCGAGTACTTCGTTTACTCCGACACTAACATTGTTGTGTGGGCCCATTGTTCGAACAAAGGGCGTGCCTGGCTGTCCAGATCAACACGCGACCACGTGGCGGCGACGATTGTCCTGGCGTCGTGAGGGCGTGTTTGGCTACACCGTGTGTTTGTTGCTGAGTGTTTGGCTACGCCTTTTGGCGGTTGAGCCGAGTAAAGCCGGCAGCGCTCTGGTTCAGCGCCCGCGCATTGTCAGTTGCGTCTTCAACATGTCGCTGGAGCGAAGGCCTCCATGGCGTCTATTACACTATACCCGACATCGGTAAGCTCTCGTAATCGTCTTTACTGCTAGTTGACGGGTTGTTATACTAAGGATCAATGTATTGTTTGTCCTGTACACCTTTACCAGCAGTATTTGATCTAGGCTTGTGTTGTCCTCTTGTGTATTGCTTCTGCTTTGTGAGTTATTGAATTTCTATCCAAATCTCAACGCATCTTATGGCAACATAGCCCATCTCTTGAGTTACCTCAGGAGCATGTCGCCGTCGTGCTTACCCGGCCCTGGTGTTCAACAGATGACTTCCAACAAGGGCTTTGTATCAACATGACGCTATCATGGCTGCTATACTACAGCCAAGGTGAGTAGACACCACATCTGAGCTCTCAATTGCACGTACTCACGAAGGCTCCCGCATTACAGAACTGATGCCTACGTTGGATGCAGTCATCAGTCCCTGCACACCCTGCCAAGGCGCCGTTTTTGACCGCCGCTTTTTTCCTCATCGACCTTAGTGTGGCTCTCGACCTTCCCGACCTTCTTGTAGCCTTCGACGCTCGGGCGGTCCTTGATTTTGACCCTCGACGTCTCAGGAGCCAGTGCCACATCAACGCCCTGCACCAACCAGTGGATCCATCTCCCTGATCGCCGACAGGCCCTCGTTTTACGATCCTTCACCTTTGACTAACCCTTATCACCTCCTGAGGGCCTGGATTTTTCTGGATCTCGACCTTATTCTGGCCCTTGACCGTCGACGGACCCTATCTTTTGAATAGATCTAGCTATCTCCAACGGAACATTCACACCTCCAAGGAACCCTTCACCTCCAACGGATCCTTTGACTCCAACGGACCTTTCAGCTCCAACAGACCCTTCAACTCCAACGGACCCTTTTCGACGACCTCCGGGCTTCCTATCAGAGCACCCACTTGTGCGCTCCACACAGTGATTACTCCGCCTCCCCTATCGCACCCTTATCTTCCACATCGATCGACCCTTGCTCCCTATCACGACGGCAGTGGGGCCTGCTGGACGATGCATTTCCACTTCCTCGTTAACGATAGTCATAATGGTGCGCCGGTAGACCGTGGCGATGCTGGCCAAAGTGATGCCACCGTGCTAGCCAGCGATGAGCCGTCACTCGTTAGAGGGAAGCATGGCTGGGGCGTGCTGGACAGTGTGATATCATCCTGAAGGCTAGGCAGAACAGCGTCGTACGCCCGACGGGGCAGTGGGATAGAAATGCCACAGGTGAAGAGTTGATGTAGGTGTTCAAAGTTGTATACCCCACTGCACTGTGAGTCAATTGAAAAGATATCACTTTCGATGCTACTTACTGACCTGGCATCTTAGCGTATAACGCACCATCAACATTTGCTTTGAGCGTATTCAGCATAGTGCAAGTTATACTTCCGCGGGGTATTGTACGTCAAAGCTGGTCAATCTCGCTGAGCCCATATCGTCTTCCTGGTTGGGTATGCGTGTGTAGCTCTACGTCTTGTTAACACCCGGTGTCAGGTCGCGAGCAATGTAGTGCCGTTGGATCAACGAGGGTAGACGTACCCTCAACTCATGCAATACTCCTCTTCCGGACGCACGCCTGAAGTAAGCATCAACCTCGCCCACTTACTCCGAACCCTTGACATACTAGTGCCCGAGTGCATTGCCAATCCGTTATGGCTCGTTTCTACCGCGTCGCCGCCTCCCAGCAGTACGTCCCCGTCTTCGCTGTGTCCTTCGATACCCGGGTGCGAGTCCGCCACCTCATCAGCACCCCAACGTGCACGTGCAGTTCCGCTGCGTGGTCTAAGGCTCCCACTTCCCGTGAAGTAACCCACCCAATCACGACTACGAATACACTCGGCAACGCCTGGTACCGTGTGCACACTATTCACTGTGAAGATGGAGTGCTCGAGCGAGAGGGGTGCGGGGTGCGGATGCGGGAGGTGTTCATGGGCTCTGGTGCCCCGTAACGCGGAGCTCTTGCAGCCGAGAATGCAGATGACGACTCGGTGACACCATTCGAAGCTGTTACGGCGAAGATAGAGTGTGCAAGCGAGGAGGATGCGGAGGCTGCATATCCTGCTCGGCTGGTCGTGAGGGCTGGTGTTCGATGTATGACATATGACGCGCCTTGTTCACGTACGAAGCGAGGAATGTTACTTCGAACACGGCAACGGCGAGTAGTTACACTTAACACTTCTCTAGCTTTGGCTCTTTTACATACCCTCATCCGCGAGCGCTTTCTCGACGATCCAAACCTCCACTGTGACTTCGTCCTCCGCGCCGACATCCGCGTGCTGCCGCTCAAGGACTATTGAGTCATGACTCGCCCTGGCTTGCCTTGCCGAGTTAGCGATGTCCATGCCAAGAGTGGAGCGAGAGTTAGGTACCAACTGGAGAATTGGTTACCAACATGCAATGGGGATTCAGTGTAGACACAGCACTCGCTGCCAGTGCACGAGCTGGCCCGAGCATCTATTGTGACTGCGCGCAATACTGGGGCTAATACGCTGAAGGATTCTATGAGATGTGGTCAGGTGTGTCGCTACTCCTTATCCTGAAAACGGGAAATTGACTACTTGCGTTATAGCTATAAGAATGGAAGCAGAATACGAGACCATTCCTTTGGAGATGGATGGAGAGTCCAGTAGTCACGAAGCATGCCGCCAAACCAGTTGCGTAGGCTTGGGCATGTCCATGCCAAAGATGGAACCTGTAAGGGCTCTAAATCGATTCGATGGCCTAAGGACCTATACAGGAGTTTCTGCAGGGAATCTCTGATCGGGCACGGTACAAGGCCCCATTACCTAGTGTGATTGTGCATGCGGCATTGAGGCTAATATGGCTATGGATTTCGGGATGTTGTCAGGTCTATTAGGTCTCTACAGTCATGTTGAACCGAGAAATTGAACACTCGTGTGATATAGCTATTGGGAGCAGGGACCGTGCCGGATACGACTTCATGCATGGAGATGGAGGAGAAAGAGTAATCGCGGCTGCTGGGAATATGCACGAACTGCGGGCCACCTGTTACCACTCCGGTCGGGATGTAGTCATGGATAGTGTGGTACAGTTGCTGCAGACATACTGAGTTCCAACTTCCAAGGCTACTACTTGAGGAGAAAGTGGAAGAGCGCGCCGATGAGTGAGACGGGTTTAACTCAGACTGATCGATGCTCACCTAGGTACCACGGTGCATGTTCCTTGACTGTAATCCCTTACCATCAAAATACGGGTGCCTATTTTTACGTTTTGAGCCTCCAGGACTATCCTATAGCATTGCACACGTCCAGTAGTGTGCATCCAATGACTATCCAAATTCGACCTTCCAACCCCATTGTTGCCGCCGACAAACCCGCCGTTTGATGCCTTACGGCACGATACAAGCTGAATTGCATTCGGAGCTAGTTTTTTTCTGACTCGGCAGGCGAGATGGATGGTTTGATGGATCCGGTTGTAAATCTTTGTAAACGATCGCTCGTCATACCGTGCTGACTCGTCATCTTCTTCCTCACATGGTTGACCTACCTTGAGATATTTTTAATACACAATGGAAGCTACATGCTATATCCTCCGATGTCTGGTGAGCGCTCCAATGTTACCGGTGGCACTTCGTCATCCCCAGCCCAGCGTGCCGTTTCACTCTCGGTCCCGAAGCCTGCCTTGTAAAGGTTTAAGAAGGCAGACACGATCAAGATTTTTCAGACTTTCAGACCCACAGAATCGCTCCTTACATCCGTTAGAATCCATAAATATGTCAGAACAAAAGAAGACTATGCCATACGGTGCAGAATTTTTTTAAAACCTTATCTTTTACAGTCACCATTAACGCTGTACGACGCTTATATTAGTTCGTCTCGGGAGCTCCGGACTGAAGGTCTCTAAGATCATCCTCGGGTGCATGTCGTACGGCAGTACTGAGTGGCTGCCATGGGCGCTTTCTGAGGAAGAATCTATCAAGCATATCAAAGCGGCGTACGTCTGAGAATATGATGTGCGACTTGATATATATCTTAACATTACTTCTCATTCAGTTATGATGCTGGGATCAACACCTTTGATACCGCAAACGTGAGTTCAAACTCGGCTCTGTGGTATTTCGTTATCTCAGTGCGAACCGCTTTTTAACCTTCTTTTAACAGACCTACTCTAACGGCCTGTCAGAGGTTATTCTCGGTAAGGCAATCAAGAAGTTGAACCTCCCAAGAGATGAAATCGTTATTATGACGAAGGTAAGCATTTCTCTATTGCACATGGATTCTGCTATCTCTCAAGCATCGTTTAAATCCAGCTCTTTGCCATTGTCGGGAAGACCCCTAGTGTTTGGTTCGGGCTCAAGGATCCTGATGCCCAAGGTTATGTCAATCAGCATGGGTTAAGTCGTAAAGTATGTCTTCTGATATTCCTCGGAACATTGCTATCGCTAATATATGGTCTAGCACATCTTCGACTCTGTAAAGCACAGCCTTGAACGCCTCCAACTAGATTACATTGACGTTCTTCAATGTAGGTGAAATCATGTTTCACTTATAAACTCCTTACCTAATATCCCTAGGTCACCGTTTCGATCCGGAAACCCCGATTTCAGAGACTGTAAGCTGACACTCATTCTGAAGCTTAGATTACATTCAAATCACATTTTCAATAGATGCAAGCCCTGCATGACGTTGTTCAAGCTGGATATGTGCGCTATATCGGAATGTCGTCGTGCTACGCATGGCAATGTGAGTCTCAGTACGTTCTCTCCCTTCAAGAATCAAGCACTGATCATTTCGAAAACAGTCCATGCGATGCAAAGTGTGTTATTCGTGACTTATTATCCCGGTTCAAGGATCTAAGGTTCTGCGATAGACTACGCCATTACCAACAAATTGACGCCATTCATTTCGATGCAAAATCACTATAGTCTTGTGTATCGTGAAGAAGAGCGAGAGATGTTCCCTACGCTGAAGGTGCATGGATTTCCCCTTTCTTTCGGATCGTCATGTCATGACTATACTTAGCATTTCGGTGTCGGATCCATTCCGTGGTCTCCGCTTGGACGTGGTCTTCTCACGCGCCCTTTCACTGAACAAACAAAGCGCAGTGAATCGGACTGGTGGGTTACTCCAACACTCTCGCCGGTATTTACTGATGCCCTTCTGAACAGGTTCATCAAGGGATACGGGAAAAACCAGGGCACCGAGGAAATCGTGAACCGGTATGGTTATATCTAGTGACATTCACTGTCGTTGATTAATTCTCATTCATTGTTGAATCTAGTGTCGAACAGGTTGCAAAGCAGAAAGGCGTAAGCATGGCACAAGTGGGACTTGCTTGGATAATGGGTCGCCCAGGTGAGTGATTCAGTTTTGTTTTATTTTCCAAGCGTGCTCATGGGGCGCTTTCACACAAACAGGAGTTACCGCTCCCATTGTGGGCACCACGTCGTTGGAAAACCTTCACGACTTACTCGGTGAGTTTATAGGTTTATGCGACAACCTTGATCATATATGTACTCATAATCTTCTAGGTGCTATAAATGTTCAACTCACTGACGCGGAAGTCAAGCTTCTGGAAGAGCCTTATCTGCCTCAGGCCGTGTCTGGGCACCCTCAGTAAAAACGAAAATTCCGGGTATAGTCATACTTCAGTCAGCAAATGGCATTATCTGACTAAAATGTCATTTTTGCTGACTTCCGAAGTCAGGAATCAGTCAGCTACCTAAGGGTTGATGGGATCAAAGAATGAGAGTCGTAGTCAGTATATAGTCCGACAACAGTCAGTCATAAGTATGGTTTCAGTCAGATAACAGCCAACTTTTGAATGCGACAGTCACACAATGGTCAGCAAATAGTCAGGAAAAATTCAGTTAGTAGTCACACAATTAGAATCCAAGCATTCGAAACCACTAATTTATTATCCTATTGAAAGCAATCAAAAGACAAGTAAAGTATACATAGTTGTTGATGCAATAACTGGCTGCAGGGCTACAATGTCGTTCCCCTTTTCCCCTTGTGCTGCATGTAATGAGATTAATATTTAGACATAAAGAGAGATCAGAGATAAACGAACCGCCATTAACATTATCTTTTGTTGATTTTGGGGCGCTGGCATCTGACAGAATGAAATTGATGAATTAGCAAAAATACTATCGTACTTTTGAACTGAATTGCCACTTACCATCTTTCTTCGAAGCCGTGCAAGTAATGTTGTGAGTCTTGATCCGGCCCTTCAGATCAGGAATATGAAGTTGCTAAAACAGGAGATTAGTAACGGTTGTTTAAAAGAATCTGGAAAAAAGATGTACATGCGAAAAAGAGCGCAATTCAGTTTCAGTTGGCAGTGGGGAAGATGCGGTGTTGTTTGATGGTGGTGTCGCATTGTCAGTGTTGGGCTTTGGAGGTTGTGTATCATTGGCCCCTCCATCGCCACTTGACATGTCAAGCTATAATGCGCCTAGGTAATAATCAATATATGGAGAGGGATGAAGAATGAGCCACATACCCCACCCACTGCCTTCCAGCACTCCCAAATCAACTCTACCACTCTGTCGAGAGAGCTGTTACTAAAGAACGATGAAGGAATGAATATCCACCCCCCAACATGGAAGTCAACGGATTGAAAATGCCAGCACACACTGACGCTATTTGGCCTACCAGCAAACACATGATCAATGATATGTATACTATGGGCTACAGCTAATATTGTCAAAGTTTTTACCAAGTCCAATTGCATGACTATTTACTGACTGTTGTCTGACTATCAACTGACTAAATCACCGACATTTGAGTTAATTATAGACAAACTGACATCGGGCGATTTTGCTGACTGACAACGGACTATGATCGGAATAGATGCGGACTTTGTCTGAATTCCTTTTTTACTAAGGGGCACCCCTGATCTGTTTTAATATACGTTGTACATAGCCTGTTGGAAATCCAAGTTTCGAATTCAATCTCAAATTAGCAAGTGTGGTATACTTGAGTAGGACGGGCTCGTTTGTATTTTCAGCAATAAACTGAATGATTGCAATGTAGGAAAGGTTACCGTATATAGTGTACCATTCCATAGATATGACTGGGTGGGGTTACAATGGATCGGAATAACTCTTCCGAACGACTACATACTTACTTTCACGGAGTTTATGGTATCCGTGGGGAGTGGCAAAAGTATGTAACGGAATGAGGAACTTCGAAAGCAGCGGCAACATCACAAGGAAGGAATTGCAAGGGTTTAACATTCAGGCTTAACCGCTCAATGACTATATAAATGATTTCAAAGTATACCATATTCCTGAAGTATGAATCTCGTACCTTTGAAGATGTTAATTTATGAAGGTATAATACAGTGTCTTGCGTTGATGATTTGGCAATATTTCCGTGTCCGTGTATCTATTTGAAGCACCATCGTAAGAAACCAAGCTGTAGAGTATAATGGAAGCGTCGACTTACTGGTATTCTGATATCGTGTTCAATCTACCTGTCCAGTCTACTCTACCGCTTAAGGGTTATGGATTCCTCCTGGCTTGTTCCTGTACAACGAAGATAAGCAGGGGAAAAGGAGCCGAATATTATAACAGACCATTGCCACCACGTAGCGATGAAAGGTATTGAGAATCCAGTACCCAGGTACGCGATGCATTTGAACGCAAATGCTTTCTTGTTTGTTGAATCGAAAGGTACTAAAGTGTGCTGTTTTAAGAATCAGTAATCATGAAGACCTTGAGTGATAAAAGAGATACACACCGCTTGGCGTCTAATGGCTGTTCTTTGAGCAGTGCGCTGAGCTACCAAGGCAGGTCTAAGACCGTGGAAAGCAAGACGAGAAGCTGATATCGGTAACATGCTGAATTGAGGAGTTTGTGGGGGAATTGTGAGATGGTAAGCTCCATATCCGCCACTAAATACTCTATAGAAAAGAGAGCCTGGCCTTGCAACGTAGAAGCTCGCTCAGCCTCGCTTACCATAAGAAACTAGGCCTACGTCAGATTTTAGGTCGAGAATTGACGAGACCGAAGTATTTGATTGCAGCGCCGACCACTCGACATGGCACGAAAGTAAGAACTGGGCGACATCCAGGCGATCTCTTTTAGGGTCTGGACGCCAGTATATGTTAGACTCAGAGGCGGGAAATACCGTGAACTTGAAAGTCATGTGCATCAACTGGCATCAGTACAACGGCCCGGTGTGCCTGCCGCATGCTAGAAGCTTTTCGTTACCAAGGGGTAGGCAAAAAAAAACTCGACTACACGAGGTTGTTTTTCAGGTTTAAGGATTTTAAAACCCTCCCCTATGTACCTGCCTAAACAGGCAACTCGGATCAAGCCGAGATAAACAATGATAATTTATTTAAGATCTTATCTATGTCTTACCCACTTATGCTTGCCCCTCACCACAAATCCAGCATTCATTGCTGCAACTGTTGGAATAATTACGAGCTTTCCATGTTACCCCGATAGGAAAGGAGCAAGTGCCGGAGTGGTGCACTGCCCATCTTAATTAGTGTACTAGTTTGTATATTCATACTCAGTTTGTTTCATATATTTACTTATAAACAACATAACCTACTGTTTGAATTTTTGCTTGTTTATCACCCTTATAACTTTTGTCCCTTGCTGGGATGTTATTTTAAAAGCAGAACCAGCCTCCAAATGGTTGCTCCAGGAGTCCTTGACATCTGTGTAGGCATATCTGCTTTGTCTTTCTTGGCATATTAACAATTGCAAGAAACCAAGCACCAAAATGACATATTTAGCCTCAAATCAACCAAATTTTGAAGCATGATTTTGGTTCCTTCATGCATAGAGCACTTTCTCTAACATATTAAATTTTTTTTAAAACAACTAGATCTGGTTATTTGAATGCTGTTTGAGCAAAATAATTGACCATAAAAAAACACATTTAAGGACCTCGCAGGGCACCCCCCCAACCTCATGTTTCAGCATTTGCCGCTGCCTACCCCTTGTTCGTTACCGTGGCACACACCTCAAACCGGAACTTAAACTTATGGCTTGAAGGTCAGTTCAGAGTTGTACTGCCAAAGTAGAGCACGCGTGTCCACATATCCGATTTTCTGTGGCCAGGACCTACTAAGTATTATCATTGTTCCAAGCAAAAAATCAAAACAAATGGATCAATTTATCCACCTAGAGGTCCTGGGATATAATATCGTATTGGGCTTATAAGAAGCGCAATAATTTTTTTCAGCAGTCCTAGATATTAAGCTACAAAAAGAGTCTCCGAGTCTCTAGTATAGAAGATCACTAATTCACCTCCTCAGTCCTATGCACTTCTCCGAATCCTCCTCGAAATCTGTCTGACCTTCTTCAACTCGTCTCCCTTCAGCTCCAGCGTTAAGTCGTACTGAAACATAGTTGGAAGCTTCAAGTATTTCTCTCAACAGATTTCATAATAGTTTGTCAATAAGAACGACTGAATCAACGAGGGCATCAGGTCCTTCGGGGAAAATATGACGTGGCAGCTCATCATCAGACACATCATATGCAGCACATATTGCTTTAGTGCGGGGGAAGCCTTGTGGTCCGCTTCTACATGAGCATGTCCGGCGCGAGCTGCCACCGCGCACGCGGTTTGGAGGAGAGGTTGGCAGGAATATTAGTGGCCGGGGCGGCTATCGACGTGCGGCAGGTAAGGGCCAGAGCAAGGGTAGAGGTATGGGAGAAGGGGTAGATGCCAGAGGTAGTGCGCGGGTTGCATTCGATGGCGACGAGGCGGTAGGGCTGAGGGATCTCAGTAAAGTGGAAGGCGAGTTACCCGGAGATGGAGGGAGAGCTTGGGTTAGTTTGTCAATGTAGTTTCAGATTTGGGGATGGTCGACGGCTTCGAAGTAAACACAAGAAGATCCTAAATCACTAGGTCAAAATGAAAATTTGGAAGGGTATGCGATTTGTTGCGTACTGCCTATAGTGCCCTGCACCGGACATATTGACAGTACCGCTACCTTCCTGTCCTGCAAAATTTCATAACTGCAATACCGCTGCCTATATAGCCGCTCTTGTGCGATGTAGTGGTCTCCTCGTGCACTTTCAGTGCATCTATAGGGGTAGCGGCTTTCCAGGCTGCATATGGAAGACATTGCTGGATGCCCTGCCAAGCACCGGTGTAAGCGCCTACTCCATCTTGGTGTCTAATTCCAGAACATCCTTGTAGTTCCTGTACAACGAAGATTTGGTGCATCTAAATAGCCGTACGCAAGAATGTCCAGAACTCCCATTTATTGTGAAGCATGATGAGAGTCTTAAATGGCGGAGCAAGCCTAGTCCTTCGTATATCCGGCCCGGCCTGCGCAGCTTCTGCGAGGTAAAATATCTCTTCATGCATGGGGGTTATAAAATCGATACAGTCATGCCCTATCGCACGGCTGACGCCTTCGATGAACCCGGCAGGATCCTCACGAGGAGCAGGGGCACGAAACGAGTGCTTCATGGATGTGGAGAACTTTTATACGTGGATATGTATGTAATCTACATGGCCACGTAAGTTGTCTTCTCTAAATCCATCGATTGGGTATGCACCTACCACTGATACATGGTGGCCAGCAAGTTTCAGCTGCCGTGCTAGATCGAGGGATACAGGGAATCTGCCATTGCCAGGGAGGATTTTGAGAGGTCTTTGAGTACGTGACTTTTGCCTACGTTGTGAGCGGGGGAGATGGCTCAGAGCAGTATCGCAGTGCTTGGATAGTTGTGATAATGTAGTCTACAGGCGCTGGCGGTCCGTATGTATACTACTGTCACGTGGTCGTGTATAGCCTACCAATATCTACGCCCACAGCGTATATGGGTATTGAGGAGATATTATGGGGATTGCTAAGCACTGGTGGTGGGTAAGCTAGCCATTGAAAAGTGATCAGGCGACTCTGATGTCATTTATTATAGAGAATGATTCAATACACGGCCTTGTTGGAGATTTTGGACGAGTTAGGCTGGAAGTACGAAGAATATGAGAACCTCTGAGAACCACTGCGTCTCGTATAGAATCCATGGGGCTGATGTTGGGAGAAACTGGGACCGGGTGAGGTCTTCACTGGTGAGGTCATAAATGAGGTGTATCGCCGAACACTATTCCCAAAGAGATATCTATCAGTAGAGTCAATGATTTATTAGATTGAAGATTATGTTTTGCTCTCAGAAAGGTGAAACTGGAGGGGCGTACTGCCTTTTCTTACTAGCAGTGAGTCTCAAATCGATGTTGGAGGAATCATCGGTAAGTCCCGGTGAGCCTTTTTGACAGGAGGTCCGTGTGAATGTTGCCATGAAGAGAGAGTTATGGCATCACGTAATTTTAAAAATCTGTGACTCCGAGTTAGCACACTTCCCGTACATCTCTTCAGAAATCAAGTACATAAAATTAAATTAATATTATATAGGAGCATGCCTGGAAAGTTTGAGGCCTAGAATTTGCTTAGTGGATGAGAAATGACTGTCGACATTTTTCATGGGCCACACATGTAATGCCATAGCTCCCTAATGATGACAAAGCATTCGGCAATTACCAGATTGTGTGTATTTGTCTCTCTGGGCAGTTGTGGCGCTCCTAAAAGGTTATATTCTATGGAGTGACGGCCGTGAAGGCCAATCCAAGTCTTGCGCGAATCGCTTATGAACGTAGTGAGGACAACGTTTCCCTTCAAGACGAAGTTTTAACTTATCTCCAGATGATAGATAAGGGTAAATAACCTTCATTCAATTTGTCAAACTCGAATCCGACGACAATCCGACGAAGAAAGTTTACTGCGAAGGTGTGCTTTCTGGACCGAGAACGCCATGGCGTTGTGTGCAAAGCTTCAAGAACATTTACCTACGCCATTTTAATCCTGTATTATCCACTCCATTCAACAACGGATTCCTCTCTCATATTGTCCGCTCCGGAAGTAAGGAGTCAGGGTAGTCGACTCTCTGTGAACTTCGAAGTCAGTTAATCGCCTTTCACCAACAGTTACATATGCATTACTGATTCCCTATAGTGATTCCGCGGGATAAAATAGATAGCCGGAGAAACTGATTCTGCTTTAAGTGATGTGCGAGTCAGGTGAGTATATATCATTGAACATCCTCACGAATGCTGGTTCACATCCACTGCCATTTCCAGTCATGCATTTACGCATTAAGGCAGATTGCTCAGGGCAAGATGAATGTGAGCATGCTTTAATGGCGTTATTGACTGATAATCGCGCGCTCTGAGGACTATTAGCAGGTGTTCCGTTGTCTTCGCGTCATGGGCGGTTCTTCATGCGATTGAAGATGCTTCAAGTCAATGTGCTGTTTTTGCTGGAGGCTTTCGCAATTTTTTCCTTCCTGCAGGCAAGTTTAAAATCGGCTTCAGATAGTATTCTCAGGACCGTCGCTGATGCGATATGGAAGCCTTGGATCACCGCAATCTTCCTGTTTATTCTTTACGTCCTTCTGTGTGAATCGTTGCACTCACGTCTGGACGTAGGCGGAGATTATGCGGGCAACAAAATATGCTATACTTCTGTACTTCCTTCTAGATACAGACGGAAGACGAAGTAGCCTTATTTTGTCAAACTCTTCACTGCAAGTAAGTATAATAATACAATCTTTACATACATCCTTACTTCTGCATTACAATTGAGTTGCAATTTCAGGTTTAACTATTTTCTTGGATATCGATCACCCTGACGGTGTTAATGATAGAATATCTATCCAGGTTCGGAGGAATTGCAAGAATTCGACCCTCTACCACCTATCACTGTCGCGTTCCTCCCCAACGTGGTAAGAGACGAGAATAGGCAATCTCGAAGGTCAGGGGAAATGCCTGATTCGGGTGATGAGGTCATCAATCAAGCAGATGACAGTTATCAGAGCTCACGTGTACACAGGGGCTGTGGGCGCGACCCTGAAATCCCGGCAAACGTGTCGCAGGCTCGTGCCATGCCGAAGCTTGCTTCAATTTGCCTCTCATGTTCTTCTATTCCATTCGATGAGCCTCACGTATGGACATCTTTTGCCCTGACCCTTCCCGAACCCCTAGGGAAAGATATACCCTTCCCCTCTTCACGTTGGCCTCCGCAAAAAAAAGTAACAAATCTCACGCCGCACCATACTATCACCCCGCTAATGGCATTGTCGAACAGTCAAAGTCAGTCCTGATGGCCTGCTAGCTGCCCTGCAGCGATAGATGCGATAGCAAAGCAGAAGGACCCTCCTTCGTCTGTACCTTCCTCGACCAGCCAAATGCCATACCTCATTCCCACGTGTTGACCAATAAGACCCTTCGTAAGTAGCCTCAAGTTAAGTTGCACGCACAGTCCACGCCCCCTTCCCAAAGGTCCTCCCCGCCCCCACGCAAATCTTGCCCACCTTCCCCCACCATGGCAGCTCCCAACTATTCCAAGTTAGACTCTCAGCCTCTTCCCTCATCTTCCTCGGCCAAAGGTTATCACCCTATGTTCGCTGCTCCGGAGGCTGATGTCATTCTCCGCTCGATAGAAGGAACACTGTATCGAGTACCCTCGTATACTCTTCAGAGTACATCGGGCCTCTTTCATACCATGTTTTGTCTTCCGCAGCCACCCAAGTGCGGCTTTGATCTACACCCAAACCACGACAGTGGGAGAGCAACACCAGCGGAGGAAATAGACGTATATGAACGGGATCTCGCCCTCGAAAGACTTCTTCTCATGCTCTGTGGACTGCCGGTGCCAAAGTGGGAGACGTGGGACGATGTGGAACACGTCCTCGAAGTTGCAGAGAAATGGGATACCCCAGGTCCTATCGCGAGTATGAGGTCCGCACTCACATCACCACACTTCTTGCGGTCCGAACCATTGCGACTTTATGCCCTCGCAAAACACTTCGGCTGGAAAGAGGAGGCCAAGCTAGCGTCGACTCATACTCTCACACTTGATTTGCTTGACCCAGTCCACGCTCCAATATTGCAGCAAATGTCGTCGAAGGATCTTCTGCCTTTGCTGAACCTCCATAGGAAGCGTCGGGATCAATTCAGACAATTTCTCGATAGCCCAGAGCGATTCACAGCGGGAAATAGGTGTGTATTTTCCGTGTGACATATTTTTTCGCGATCTCTGATTAGATATTTAGCTCGCCGTACCACTGCAGCAGATGTGGGGTGACCCAGTTAGACAATCATACATGGCGAGAGCTAAAGAACAGGATGTTCCTTGAAATGGACAGAAGACCACTCGGGGATACGCTTGGTCTAGTGACTGGTCCGACCGCAGAATGGCCGGAGGCCCTGGCATGTTGGGAGGCAAAATGCAGAAAAGAAGGCTGTGGCGGCTTGAACTACGATAGAGTGGCGACCCTACGACAGATTAGGAGCTGTGTAGAGCTTTTACCAATGGCGATAGAGGATTGAGTATCCCTGAGCTGGGGAGCCGGGTTTCGTCGTGGTTGATGGGAGTGAGTTCGTTCGTTCCCTTTCTGTCGCATTTTGGTGATGTTGCATGCTCATCAATAAAAACTTCAACAGTTGGACATACGAGCATGCGTCTCTCGGCGTCGGCATTTATTTATACACTCCACTAGATATGAGCACTATGGCATCAAACTCCTTGCGATGGATGTCAATCTATCACTGCAAACCTAGCGCGCACACAGCCATACTCCGATGCTCGCCGATAGTACTTGGTAATATATCCTCGCCCGCTCTATCAGAGCTTACTTTTTCACTTCACTATCGTTCGCGTGAATGAATAGCCGGGCCACCGTGGACGCATCTAACATCTAAGATGCTTCTGTTCTAGTATGTTCCATATGCTAAGAAAGTCTTCGTCCAAATATTGCTCTTACCGCTTCGCAATTACTGCGTTTGTCTTCTGAAGTAGAAGCTTCCCAAAGGATTCCTGGACCAGTTCAATCTTTGGCATTTACGTGCGTAAGTAGCCCACTGAACAGAAGCAGCCTTTCAGCGAGAACTGGAATACGAGAACAAAGCAATGCTTGGCAGATACAAAATACCGATTATCTTATCTTATCAATCCACTATATATGCTGTTCACACGTGAAGCCTCTGACCGATCACTGAAATTTGCAACTCAAAAAATAGATCGGCGCTCTGAAAAGCGCCTGAGCTGCTGCAGGCAGTGCTAACCATCACATGCACACCACACAGGTCATAAGATTCAGAGGGAAATTCGAATAGTTCACTGCGCCTCACTCCACTACAGCCTATGGACGTTTTCCCGACCGAAGTATGGACACTGATAGCGACATTCGCATGCAACGATAACGGTACTGCCGGTCGCGCACTTTCTCTGACTTGTTGGAACCTTTACGACATCGTAAAGCCGCTCAAAACACAGTCCATATCTGTGATAGGTGCGAAACAGATAGTCAAATTCGCTGCTACTATCGAAAGGACCCCCGCGTCATTCAGAAGTGTTCGAAACCTCTTCATTGGGAGCATACACCCGCGACTCGATCCTTCCTATGGTTCAAATATCGAGCCTGGCTTAGCCGACGCTTTGAAGGCTCTAACCTTCTTGTCTTCTGAGTCACACAGGTTCGCTCAGCCGCCCTCTTATGACTCATCGCATCCTTCCCAGTCCATACTGAAACTCGACGAAAAGGCCGTATCTGAAGGCTTTTGTCGTATTCTGGAACTCCTTGCGCCTACGCTCATCAACCTTCATGCCCACTTCACGTGGATAACTCGTACAAATATCCTTATACCAGTCGCATTGCCTATTCTAAAAGAACTTACTCTCTATGGACCTTTCCTAAACAAGACGGGACCGTCATTTCCATCCCTCAGAAGGTTAAAACTCGGTCATTATTCTCCTTGCGACCCTCACATTTTCATTTCATCGCTCGTCCTTACTGCTCCATATCTCACCCATCTCGGCGTTCCATTGGGGCCAGATGCCCGAGCGAATTTGTCTGAGTATACCCATCGAGTTACTCAGCTTAAGCTATTCGTCGATAGGAACTGGGGGCAAGAAATAGCTGCAAGGCTAAAGTTGTTCCTCGAGGTTGATCCAGCCTTCCAGTATCCTCCAGGTCTATCCGCACTAGCTCTCCTGCGAGAAGCTAATTATGCAGATGCGGGAGTGGAAATAATAGAAGCTAGAAAAACTTGGGTCGACATATATATAGCCGAGAGAGACTGGTTGGAACGTAATAGAGGCGAAGAAGGGAGGTGGTGCATCTCCAGTGACTGAAACAGCTGGAGAGAAGGATGGTGGCCATATTTCACAGCCTTAGTAAGTACCTGGCTAACACTTTCCAGCACTACTGAATCTCGAGTAATCTTTGTTAGTTTTTTTCGACATCACACTTATCTCCAACGAGGAAACATATACGAACTTGGTGCTATTCAAGACAACAGGCTGCAACTTTCCAACAGCTTTGAAAGGAAGAAAAAAGAAAAATTCAATGCCTAAGTTGTCTTTGCCTTGAAGATAATTGTTAAAATGAAAGTGTACGCCTCGTAGTCGATCACAAAGAAGTGGATTCGCGTTTGACCTCGGTGAGCTCGAGAGGCAAACGGATGAGTAACTACATCTCAAGCAAACTACTTATATAATACTTAGTGAAACAAATAAAGGCTGAAACAAGTAAACTACGGAATGCCACGAAATGCAAGTATTTACTAGAATAACCAAGGAATCCCAAAGGGATACACGCAATGATCCGGCGTGCATCGCGAAACGCTCGCAAACGGGCGCCCATTATTCCAACAATAATCTGCCTGAAAATGTGTATAAAACTGAATACGCAAGATTAGCAACACATATATTTTCCTAAATATTTATATCGATCAAATATATAATTGTATGCTGATCTGCGGCCATATAATTGGCGTCCAGAGATGCAAAACGAGTTCATATCTCAGACATCTATATTTAGTAGGTGGACGTTTCAGATAGAAATCGACTTGTTCAAACTTCAAGAAAAATATTGAATGTTGCCCTAAATACATGGTTTTTTTCTTCCAAAATATGAGAGTAACTTTAAGATCTTTAGCGATGGGGGTGGGGCAGCGATGAAAATAAAATAAACACCTACGGAATTCCAGGAGAACGCGCAGCAAAAAGCGTTTGGGTCCTGGCGGTGGGTGTCGTTGTCACTTGTCAGGCACAAAATTCGAAAATCATCTCCACTTATGGTCATTGAGGATGGTCGAAATTGAAATACCAAGGCTTCAGCCAATGACGCGAAGACATGGCCGACATCACCACTGGATCATACAGCCTTCAGCGCGCGGCCTTTGATGCTCTTTGGTGTTGTTCAACCAATGGCCGCTGTATGCCGGTGGTTATTTTTGAGTGCTTACCTCGGAGTGCCCGCTCGACGCAGTGTTTCCCGGATTACTCAATCAAAAGGTCAAAATGCATGACTAGAAAAGAAAAAAGTAAGTGCATCATCACGGTTGGAAAGAGGTTTAATGTGCTACGTGCACTCCTGAGTGAGCCATTGTGCTATACTTACAGCCCGTCTTTGAATCTTCTGTAATGATATCTGTCACTTCAGCTAGAGCAATAAAATCGTTAAAATATACACTATCTTTTCACTGCGGCGATGAAAGGAGCAGGAGCCAGGAGCGAACTTTAGAAGGCAAAGTTCAAGTCACCGGTGATACGACTTCGCACGGACTAGCTGCCAAAATGGAGATTCGGGAAGGAGGCCGAGGCACTGCATTTTCGAGTTCCGCTTCCCGGTGTGGCGTCCATCGCTTACCAGTGTTGAACTGTGCGCGCTTTTTGCCTGCAACTTTGGCAGCGATGTCGCTGAAACGCTGCATGCCATCCGCCGCATCCGCCTACCAATGGCCAGATATGCCTCGGTCTAATCAATGTCTTCTATCCCCGTGATACCCGATCTTCTTCTGGCTGCACCCAGTGCTGTGGTAAATTAGAAAGATTCCTGAGCTGCGATGCGCATTTTTACGTGCCAACGCCACGCAACGGTATGTACATAAACTCGAGAATGAGCATTTATCACTCCTCCTTATTTTTTTCCCTTTCGTCTCTTAGACCTCCCTCTTTACGAAAAAAAATGTACGGGTTCGCTCTTGGTCTAGTCTCGGCTGCTCTCCCTGCTGCTTTCGCTGCGACATGGAATGTGTCTGTAGGCGCCAACGGCCAATTTCGGTACGACCCACAGTTTATCAAGGCTGACGCCGGGGATATTGTCAGCTTCATCTTGTACGTGACCGCCACAGAATTTTGAAGTGGAATATCGCTGACGATATTATAAAATAGCCATCCAAAAGCCCATACTGTGACTCAGTCGTCGTTCGATGCCCCCTGTGTTCCAATGGCGGTTGGGTTTGATAGTGGACTGTGAGTTTAAAGTTATCTATTTGTGAACTTCGAGCGGTAATGTAATTTTCTTCACCCTATTTAGCCAACCTGTTGCGTCTGAAACGGATGTGCTGCCCGTGAAGCAGTTCACTGTTCCGCCAGGCTCAACCCCCCTTTGGTTCCATTGCGAACAAACTGGCCACTGTGGCAAAGGTACGCGTGCTCCTTGACTACGGTGGCGCCAAGATCTGATATATTTATCCTAGGCATGGTGTTCGCGATTAATGCACCTGACGATCCCGATCCTCACTCATTCACCCAGTTTCAAAACCTTGCGATATCCATCAACGGTACCAACTCTACCAGCAGCACGTCGATATCTGCTGCTTCTTCCACAAGCGTCTATGTAACACCTCCTCCGTTCTCCTGGCAGACTGCCACGGCCACAGTCACCCAAGGATCAACTTGGACAATCACATACAGCAGTTATGCTGGCTCATCTCGTAAGTCACCTCAACTCGCGATATTTACAATTTTGACTCTTATGACCATCTGTCAGCTCCCACTGCCGCCCCCCAGCCTGTTGATCACAGGATTATCGTCGGTGCCAATGGAACATTAGCTTATAATCCACCAAACATTACAGCCTCCATTGGTGATACTGTCACCTTCGAGTTTCATCCTAAGAACCACACTGTCACTCAATCCAGCTTCTTTAACCCTTGTGTTCCTCTTCAGGAAAGCACACTGGGAAGTGTCGGCTTCAAGTCTGGATTGTAAGATGCACGTCCTATTTATAAACAAGGGATCGCTGATCATCTTGTCTTATAGCAAGCCCGTCGCTGCCAATGAAACTAATTTCTCCACTTTCCAGATCAAAATCAACGATGTCAGTACTTATCTAGACAAATCAATTCATGTGCGCTGATTTATTCTTTACAGACTGCTCCGATCTGGGGATACTGTGGTCAAACCGGTCACTGTAGTGCCGGAATGGTATTTTCTATCAACGCGATCGAGTCTGGCCCCAACAATTTCTCAGCATTCCAGGACCTCGCGAAGCATGTGGGTGGCGCTACTGCTTCAGGAACTGGTACAGCGACATCTACTTCTGGAGCCCCGAGCTCAACGGGTGGTGCGAAGAACGGAGCGATAGAACGTTGTTCAAGCTGTGGTCTTATGAGTGGAATGGTGCTCCTGGCCGGAATTATGGCGGTGGCTCTCTAAACAAACATCTTTGGAATTTGCTAAACATTGGTTTAAACCGAATTGCCATTTAACCTACTTTACTTCACGGACCTGCAAATTATAATCACGAATTTTTATGACTCGAATATTGCTGTAAATAAAATTTTATACATATGATACGACAAATTGGGGATAATTCTACTTGGAAAACCAGGTAATGTTACCTGATCCTCCAGAAGCCCCAGCTCATCTCATGGTATTTAATTTCAAGCATGTATACTTCTGTCTATGTGCATCCTGTACTAACAATTCTAAGTGCATCGAATAAATGAATGAAGTACAGAAGTCACTTAGTTCCTTCAACATTGCTTGTTAAATTCTTGGGAAAGTAGTATTTGGGTATGATCAGAATGTTTCTCACCGCTTCTTCACCATAGATGTGCTCTACAATACCTTCAACTGCATCTATGCACAAATAGTTTTTTGAAATGAATTTATGAGTCATTAGCAGACATATGCAAAATTTCAGGTAGTCTACAAATGCTTATTGCACTGAGCAATGTTAAATTTGATCTTTTGCAGGAGAACAGATCGTCATTGTTTAATTACACGATCTACGGATAATTCTATTGAGAAACCCCAGCGACGTGATTTGTTTATTTAGAAATCTGGGTACTTACGGCTAGAGCGGTTGGGTCTCCGGAGGTAAAGTATGTCGCGTGGCATATGAATTCGAACCCATCTGGACGCATCAACACATCGTAATATATATGGTCGGTGACATGCAAAAGTATTAGACATGCAAATTCTGCTCTGCAGCCACATCCCCTCAATTCTGAGCTTCGGAAAAATTTAAGAACGTATATGGAGTATATTAAATGCACTCTACATACTTGAATCATTTCCTGGAGTTGTGGAAGGCACAGTAGACACAAAATTGGGTGATTTTGGGTAGTGTAAACATTTGTTGCCTCCAGGAACACTAGTACTATAATGCTTGACCTCCATTTTTTTTTTTGACACAGCCCTGTTTTAATTACCAGTAGGGGCATGTATATACATTTTTAGAGACATTAGTTAACCGTAAGTACATGAATATGAGCTTTGTAAAAAAAAGTTGTGACGGAAATAGCAGATCTCATGGTGACACGCTCGTGACAGCCATTTGCATCTCTCGGTTTTTTGCATCGAAAATCGATCATCGCCCTACCACACCATTTCTGAGTTTGAGATTTTTATAGGAGACGAGAATTGCGTTCGGGAATGCAAGATATTATAGGATAATCTTAAGTTTATGGCTCAGGATAAAAGAACTATAAAAAATTTGCATGTCCTGACCATAAGCTGACTACTGTGTACAGGGGTGAACATGACTTGTTGGCACTCCGGTTGAAATTTTCTCATCACGTGCTCAACGGCCGTTCAGTGAATTTTGATATTTCGTCGTTTCTTGTTCTGGTATGTGACCTAATATTATACAAAATTTCATACGTATAATAGAATTTTTTTTCTATCCCTGCTGCAAATATCCAATTATTTGGTGGCAGAATGAGAATGTGGTGGAGAAACTGTCTACGAAGGAGTGGTGGTTGGTAGTGTATTCCGGCCGTGGCCGAGCTGACTCGTTTCCCGTTGGCTGCCAGTTCCGTTCGAAATATGTTCATTCGGACCTCATCTCTTCCATTATAATTCTGAGTTTTACATCAATAAATGCGGAATGGCATCCCCTATATAACGAGCCTAATTTCGTAGCAGTGTGATGAAATCTGAGTTCACTGTGACAAATTACTTAAGTGCAGGGTACAGTTCACGTGACCACCGTCCAGACCACGGCCAGCGCAGCCGACTTTCACAGAACTCCCACTTTCCTTTTGTATGAGGGTTTCTACTGAGTCAGCAGAAACCCACGGGTTCTCAAAAGTATCGGAGTTTCCGAATAGAACTATCCACATATTCAGATTGTTCGGACCACATTCGGACTGCACCGCTACTGGACCGATCAGTTTACCTGAACCTCCTAAAACAAATAAATGACCAATGCCGTTGATCAGCATCAACTGCATTTTGTCCTCTTCCATGTCTGACGACGACGAGCTCGCTCTCGACGCTGTCTTTACAGTCAGTTCGATGATTTTTCTATCAAAGCCTTTCTGAAACTTTCCGTATCTTTCTCTCTTCATCTTCGAAAGGAACCGCCTCGACCGCCAACCCCCGAGCCTACAGTTTCTGTATATATCCGGGATGAAAAGGCTCTGAAAGTTTCTGCTGTAAAGGACTGGGATCGAATCAATATAAGTCTGGTTGGCACCCATCCGTTATGGGGTCACTATCTGTACGTGGTACTATGATTCATTGATGAAGCTCGATTCATCGAAAACTCTTTATAGATGGAATGCTGCGCGTGCCTTTGCTGCCTACCTGGACTTTCATCCAGAAACATACCGCGAGCGCTGCGTCCTTGAGCTTGGTGCAGGAGGGGGTCTTCCAAGTATTGTGGCAGTCAGGAACGGAGCAAAAAAGGCATGCGATCTCCTCTTCGATGTTGTTTTGACCGTGCCGCATACTTATCGATGGGATATAGGTTGTGATTACGGACTATCCGGATTCAGATCTCATACAAAACATTGAATACAACGTCGAGGCAAACGTACCAGATAGCCTACGCGGTGTTGTTAATGTGCAGGTGAGGGTCTGTTTCCTGTTTGATGTTCAGCTCTCTAAAGCTAGACCAATGTAGGGCTATATCTGGGGACATCCTGTGACATCGCTCCTTGACGTTATTACTTACCACAACTCTGAGTCTCAAAAATTCGACCTCATAATTCTTTCCGACCTAGTTTTCAATCATTCTCAGGTAATTCTCATTCTTTGTTTATAGATCGTTTGAGTCTTAGTGATTATATGTCTAGCACGACGCTCTTTTGAAGGCGTGCGACCTTACGCTCAAGTCCAATCCTTCTCCCGTCTCCTCCGTGGACTTCAGTTCTTCCTTGCTTCCATCTGTCCTTGTATTCTACACACACCACCGTCCGCATCTTGCTCATCGAGATCTGGAGTTCTTTAAGAAAGCCCAAGAGCAAGGGTGGAGTTGTGAGGAAATTCTCACGGAGAAATTTCCGGTGGGTTCCTTTTATGATGGCTTTCCTTTTGCATTGATTTCGGTCTAAATCATTTATTATCAGCCCATGTTCCCAAAGGACTCGGGAGAAGAATCTGTTAGGTCTACTGTCCATGGTTGGAAGCTTAATCGGCAGGTATAACGAAGACGGATGGTTGAGACTCCCCGTGTAGTTCGAGGAATTAAGTACTTGGTTTCGGTTTTGCGTAGGACCTAGACAGTTTCAGCTGCAGTCCAGCGCATTAATCGATAACTTTGCTTTCTTTGCATCATGTTTATACCACACATTTTCCTGAATAGGGAACTGTATGGTTCTCCATGGACTATAGATAAGTTTCTCCATGGTGCTCTTGCGCAGCCATGGTAGGGATAATGTTTTTTTTGACGGCATCTTTTGCATTACAGGGATGAAGGCGCCGGTTGATAAGAGATCCAATCTCTACTATGGAATGTCTAGTGTACATTGCGCAGCCCTTGGGGGAATAGCTTTAAGCTTTCATCCCAGCAAATGGGAAAGTCCCCTACTCAATCGTGTTACGGCATACCGCCGGAACAACCTGAGAATTCCCGTCTCCGTCGGGGGACTCTCCAGTAGAGGCTGTTCGGAGACCGACTATGGAAAGGTCAAGTACTCCGAGGATATTCTATATTTTTGGATAAGAAGTGGGAAGGATGCTTGGGAGCTGTAAAGAGCGACGTTTATTTCAAGACTGATTTACGAGATTTTGTCCACATTTAGCTGTGGAACGAAAATCAGCTACGGGCCTAATGTCTAGCTTCGTCGCATAGATTTCATGGAGATCTCACGTCGAATCCAGATGATAAGTCGATATTTCGGGAAAACATAAGCTATGAACATGACCATGAGATAACAATGCGCGCATATGGCATCATATAGCTTGGCCTGATCTATACTCCAATGAGATCGCACGTTCCACTCGGTGAGTATGAATGAACGACCCGTGTATCGGAACGCTGAATAGCGTCATAGCTTGGCTTTCACCTGGATGCGAGAATCAACATGGTAGATAATAGCCGCTGCATATAACTGATATTATTAGGAGAACTCGGAATGGTAGACGATTTACAGGTTTAGCTATGTTTTTCATTACATTCCGATTTTGAGCTTAGAGCGATAATTCAGAATTATCGACTTCATCAATTGATGGAAAATTGGGTCGCTCGCTAAACGCAGTTTGAATAACGAAGAGCAGAGAGCTGGACAAGAGACTGAGGCGACGCTTTTTCGAATCACTGACCATGAAAGCGACCCACTTGGCAGTAACAAATAATATTGCAAATAATATTTCTTTCTCAAGTTCAATGCATATGTAACTATTCTAAATTCTTTCGTTTTGATCCTAAAACTAAACAATGTTGCTTTTGTCGCCGGCGTTTGTGGAAAGCCCCAAGTCTAGCGAGAGTGGCAACACGTCCACAGTAACCGGATTTAAATTCCCGCATCAGTGTCTATTTGCAGTTTTCTCAAAAGGATGCGCTGCGGATACTAGCTAGCTGGTGGGAATCACGTATTGGAGGCAAATTCTGGGACAAGAATCCTAGAATACACAGGACTGGAATAATGAAATGCTTAGTGTATAATATCCTTTACTGATATGTTTCTCATTTCTTTACAAGTTTCTCAGAAGATGAATAATTCACCTTTCATGCTCGACAGACGAAATGCTCATGATTAAGACTTGGCGACAAGTCACCAACATGGTGGGCCCCGTACGCGTGAGGTTTAGAGCTAAGTTCGGATTACAACTTGTTTGGCCCTGCTTGCCTGTAGCATCCATGGTGCTCTGGAGTCTTTGCCGGCCTCTCCCGGATGCAGCTTCGAATGCTTCTTTATACTCTTGCGCGCGGTTCTACCTCAAAATCTTAGGATAAAGATGATGCATCTTTATGGTAATTCTGATGCGGAAGCAGAATGTACGTATGGAGTCAGTATCTGTCATGATAAGGCTATCCATGCAGGAATGCAGCTTCGTTTGTTCAAATGACGGGAAAAGATGTCCTTGTGTCCGCATGATGCCTATGGTTGACCCCAGCACGAGCTGTATTCGACATGGTTGCGCTCCCGACATCGGCATCGTCATCAAACGCCACGAATGCATACTATTCTGACTTCATTGGAGCATTTTGTTCAGTGCGCGCGTTTGCATCCGATTCGCAATGGTGTCCTCTTCATCTTGAGTCTGAAGGTATTGGTAGGTGGAACTGTTGTTATTTTGAGGCGAAGCTACTCATGATACCTTTCCACAGGATAATTTATATAATCTGTCAACTTATTTTATTAGAAGACGGCTTTGTTATCCACATCATTCCCATTGACCGGAGCTTCCAGAGGCCAGAGATATGCAGGAAGCATCTTTGGAGCTGTGGTGTGTGCGCGATTCTCTGTTCGGTCACACAAGACATACCTAACGAATCTTATTACATCTTGGCGTTGAAGACGATGGAGCTTATATTAAGATAGCACAAGCACTGAAGCTAGCACATATTTTGGGGACAGCAGAATTGCCAAATTTCTATTTTGCTGACTATTGATGCGCGACATCACTGCGTTCAAGCCAGTCTCGACCACAGGATGATAAAGAGCTTATCCCCACGCTTGTTCCCTGTTTATCACCTCGAAATTTTGCCCACCAGATGATGGCGCCCCAAACCGTGGTGATAATCCCATATCGGTCTATATTGGGGGCTCGTCCTCCTTCTACTGCCACCGGTACGCGCCCTTGTTATGCTGGGCAAGTACTATGAATAGACTGAAAAATCGTTATTTTCTAAATTAACGTCCATGGGCTTGCTCAATCATATAACTCTCACATGGTCCATCCCTACTGATCCGCATGCTATTCCGGCAAGAGAGACCGCTAATATTCTCATCCTCGCTACAATTGGGCCTCATTGTGATAACCATATCGACAGATACATCTGCATGGATGGTATTCACCACGGTCCTTCCCAGAAACAAGGAACCGATGCCAAAGATGGGCCTCACCTGTCGGAGAGAAGGATCTCTTGGATTTCCCCTTCCAGATGCCGATTGCTCGGAGGGTACTTATTTTATTTTCGTACAAGACTAGTCTGAAATGCTTATAAGCTGTCCATGTTAAACTGAAATCGTTAATCCAATTGTCTCGCTCTCTTTCGTCATCCGATACACTCCACTCCAGCCATGGATATCGAGAAGACAGATGTTGACTTGGATTGCAAGTCTGGGAATCCTTCTCCGTCAAGTACGTCTGAAGACATCTTGGTGAATTACACTTGCTCATTGTGTCCTCAATGCACTAGGCTCGGAACCTGTCTCGCGATCCCCGAGTCTTAAGCCAAAGGAGTTGATTCCTTACTCCAGCCTCGGCGAGGCACTTCCTGGGAAGACAGGCAACAGGATCACTCGTTACTTGGGATGTGAGTTCTTTTAGTGTACATTTTCTTTCGATTTATTAATCCGACTTCTCTCGAAACAGTTAACTTCTTCTCCACTTATAGAAAGATATTTACCGTCATCTTCTTCGCTAATCTAGCCGCATTCATCGCCTTCGTAGCCAAGGCTAAGGGTGCGCCTGCAGCGCCGGACATCGCTAGCGCTACGTCTGCCAATCTTATGGTCGCTATTCTCTTTCGCCAGGAGAACTTTGTGAACCTGTGTTATGAGATCGCCATTTCAGCTCCTCATTCTCTTCCCGTATCCATTCGCCGCAGACTGGCGAAAGTATTTCATTATGGTGGAGCACATAGCGGCGCGGGTACAGCAGCTGTGGTGTGGTACATTCTTTATACTATCGTTTCGACCAAAGAGTTTGTGCAAAATCCCTCCAACGACAACAAGGCTAGCATCATCACCTCCTACATCCTCGTCAGCATGTTCCTGTTTATCATATTTGCTGCCCATCCTCGCTTCCGTGTCAGGTTCCACGATCATTTTGAGGCACTCCACCGTTTCTCTGGCTGGACTGCGCTTGTGACATTCTGGACGCACAATCTCCTTGCAGCGAGTGCATTATCTCGTGAGCAGGGCATCACCATGGGGGCTTATCTCATCATATCTCCTAACTTCTGGTTCCTGTGCGTCTCCACGTCTTGCACCCTGTTGTCGTGGGGCCGTCTTCGTCGACATGACGTTTACCCCGAGGTCCTGTCCGATCATGCTACCCGCCTGCACTTTAAGTACAGGCCGATGCAGCCTTTCTATGGTCTGAAAGTCTCCACAAACCCCCTTCTCGAATGGCACGCTTTTGCTACTATCCCTGACGAGGATGAGAATGGGAAAATAAATGGATTCTCCGTGGTTGTCTCCAACGCCGGTGACTGGACCAAGAAAACCATCCAGGATCCTGTAAAAAAACTTTGGGTTCGCGGATTTCCCTTGCACGGCCTACTGTATACCTCCTTGCTATTCAGGCAGATTGTCGTTGTCGCCACGGGCTCGGGCATTGGCCCTTGCCTGTCCCTTCTGTATGCCAACGTCACTCCGCGTCGCATTCTTTGGTCGACTCCCAATCCAGAGAAGACGTACGGCAAAGGCATTATGCAATCGGTGCTCAAAGCTGATAATCAGGCGATCGTCTGGAACACACGTGAGCATGGTAGGCCTGATATGGTCGCCCTCACATGGCAACTCGTTCAAGAGTGCAATGCTGAAGCAGTCTTCATCATTTCCAACCCGAAGGTGACGAGGAAGGTAGTTTACGGTATGGAAACTAGAGGAATCCCTGCCTACGGTGCTATTTTTGATTCCTAGGCTTATCATTTCCATTTGATTATTCCGTAGATTCAATAGACACCATGTCACCATTTTCTTTCTCCATCTACGATCTAGAAACGCCCTTCTTTTCAAGCCGTACTTCACGCTCGATACGCTCTGCGCTCTCTTGAGCGCGTACTCTTAACACTGTAAATGATCATGTAACAAATATGTTTCACTATTTCGTCTCTCGAATGTAAAATAGACACGTTGCCGAACTATAAAGGATTACTTTCCAGTGGATTTAGTACCGAAGTACATAGAGGACTCAAAAATCGTATTTCTATTTTTGTACTAAAAGCCCCTATCCGAGGACACGCGGATAAATGTCCGTTGGCTAATATGTCAACGATCTGGGCAATAAATCATTCGGCCTGAGGCGGCCCGAGCTCTCAATTCCCCAGCACATTAGCTTAATGCTCATACGTTGAAAGGATTTTGAGGAGGCCATCTTGCTTCGATATCACAATTACATGTGTTTTGGATATTTCGCCAGTCTCTAGATGTTTTGCAGAGCGTTGCCCAGTAAAAAATCAACCGTGTCACAGAGATCCCATCCGAAGGACCGGTGAAAATAGTTCCCGTATACATACTACGGCACACTCAGGGTTTCCCAAGTAGAGGAATTGAAGTTGGCTAAAACAAGCTCTTGGCATTGAGACAGTACACGCACCCATGTGGCGTGCGTATGAAGAAGGCTGCTTCGAAATAAATATAAACATGAAGTGCAGTATGATAAGCGTTGCTTTCAAATGATGATGTGGATGAGCGTCAATTGTAATGCTGCATAATAGCTACTTCTTCGACTGCAGGTAAACATCTGGTTTGATGCCATCATTGAACGGCGGTAGCGATAACTCAGGATGGCATGTTCGAGGGCGCAAGTGAAATATGGTCATTTCAACTATTGGCCAGTTATTCCAAAAATTCCCCAGTTTGACAATACGCTCCTAGGCAACATGCGGCAGTGTGAGATGAAGGTTACCAAAGTAAGGTCATGAGTGAATCTCAAGAAACAATAACCGGATACATCCCAAGACGGCACTTCATCTTGCGTGCATATTCATTTTTAGAATAAGCTGCGGGAATTGTAGGTGATTTTCCAAGAGAACATGCAGAAGGACAACTGTTGCCTTTCTAGCTGCGGAATATCGTTGAACGAGACCAGGAAAGGTTAGGATATCGATATCCTCCCACTCCATTGACCCATTAATTTCCAATTGAAGAAGAGTATACACTGCTAGTCCCCTCCCCTCACGATACATATAGTTCATGTGTATATTTTAAAGTCATGCAAAGTCCTCGGACGAGGGCCAAGAGGAAATGCTGCGCGATTGCCGCGATCGGCGCGCACTGCCGCGGACTTGACGCGCAACATTGACGCGGCTCACTGACACGCACTAATGACTCAAATTACTACAATACCTATTATTACTGGATAAATAGGTTCAATTAACACTCTATATGGTCCTAAAAACACCATAAATGCTTCTGAGAATCTTTAAATTGAGTGAAATGTATATTTAATTGTGGTTTGGCCAAGAGGTGTGCCGGAATTTGCCGGGGCACGGTGGGGAGGGGGGGGGGACCCAGGAGCCACTTAAACAAATAACTTTTTTACTGGTGATTTGTGCTTTCAGAGATGATTAGAATGCAACGAGTCACTGGAGTGCTAGGATCGCAAAACGGCCTCATATTGGCCGCTTTGAGTGCATATTACATCATCGTCGCGAGAATCTGGCCGATAGGTGGGTAAACAGATTCTTTTTTTTAATAAAAAAAAACTCTCTATATTTACATGCAACAAGTAATCTAAGTACTAAGACGCACGGGCTATGATGATATAACCAGTTTACGGGTGTGAAAGCGGTCTAGCTATGGGGACTGAGGAGTCGGTATGATCGTAGAGTGTCTAGCTGCAGTGTCCAAGTTCGGGTATAGGGTATTGGTTATGTTCATCTAGAGGGATGCGGGTTTCGATTGCACTAGATGTGCGGGTAAACAGATTCCATCTACTTGACATCAGCCTGATGCAATGTCAGCAGTTGAATTATTGACCCAAAAACGTGGGCATCACACCGCCCTTGTCAGCGTCGACATGGTGTGCAACGACCCCAGGTGCGACATCCTTGTCAATGATGTTGACCTCCTTTAATGTGACTCCCCTGGATGTTATTTAGTGGTGAGTCATTTCAATTTTGCTCATTGCTACACGATTTAATACTCAGGAACTACATAGTATCATTTAACTTGCCGAGGACTCATTGAGAAGCCAGCTTGGGGTTTTTTTTGTGATGATGAGTGCAAAAGAAACACAGGTTTCAGAGTCAGAGGTGGTCGTAAATGTCGCCGACAAGGGGATTAGGTTGTCAGGCTAACAGCCTGTCTTAAAATTATGTAATTATTTCCTTATTTAGAAGTGGGGGGGAGGGGGGGGTATGGGTTGGCCTTAGACAAATAAACTAAGGTCATATATTTGAAAAATTTGTTGCATACCCCTTGGGTTTGGCTTTTATTTCTTGCTCATTCTTCGACTTTTTTTGTGCGAAGCCTAAGAGATATGCCTATTCTCTAAGTTAGTTAACGTACACATTAGGCATTCGACCCAGTCCATGCTATAGCTATAGAGAAAAATAGTGATGAGCTCAAATCAGAACAATGGTAGCAAGCATGAAATATATTGTAGCCATGCAGCTAGTATGTGGGCAAAGGTCAGGGTGGACTTCCAACTCGAGGTGCCCCCTGGCACCTGAAGGCAGGTTGAGTTAAGCTGTGACACCCAAATACTAAGAAGCTGATGACAACACATGAGGTGAAGCTCAATACACCCAAATCTTAGGAGAGGAATGCCAACCAAAAATGGAGGACAAAGGGAAATGGAAAGGAAATAGCAAGAGGTTGTAACTCGGCTCAATAATTTTGGAACAGAGAGAGGCATCATCCAAAGTGGGATCAAGTAGTAGTAGATTGTAATGCAGAATTTAGAAGCAAAGGTAAAGGAACATGATTTTCTTTTTATCAAGAAGGTTCTCACACTGCAAGGAGAGCAGTTATCCACTTTGCTCAAAGTGGGAAAATAATAGAAATAGTGGAAGGAGCAGTCATCCACCCTACTCAAAGTGGGAAAACAGCAATAGCAGAGGAGCAGTCATCCACCCTGCTTATAGTAGGAGAAATAGCAGTAGCAGAGGAGTGGTCATGCATCTTGCTTAAAGTGGGAATAGCAACAGCAGCAGGAGCAATCATCCGCCTTCCTCAAGGTGGGAAGGATGTCAATAGCAGCGGAAGCAGTCATGCATGCCACTCTGGAGTGGGAAGTACAAGAGAAGCGAGAGAATGTCGAGGAGAGAACGCATTGCAGAACCGATGTTCGAAGTTCCAGGCAGAGTTAGAGAAAAGGCACCCAGTAAGGGCGAAAGAGGGAAGTAGCAACTTGCCACGCATCTGCCGAGCGGCGCTATGCTGGCAGTTCTGGGGGAGCATGCCTAAGGAAAACCTGGCTGTATTCATCAGTAGACAAGAGGAAAGGAAGTGGCTCACCCTCTTAGTGCGAAACATACCCCGAACCAGAGCACGAACGATCGGGATATCCTGGGGGAGCTAGCGCACATATCACGGTTTCTGGAAGACCTAGGAAGTGACGTGACCTGATGTGACAGGACTGCGTACCAGTTGCGCGAAGACTGCGTTTTAAGGAGTGCGTCCTCACTTGAAGAACGCACTCTTCGTGCCTTATCGATTGGTCTTCTGATCGTCGCTTGCACGAAAACACGAAAACATCATAAATTTATCAATGAGGCCCTTGAGTCAAATGACCAACAAATGACTCCAAGAATATTTTGGGCATCGATATAAAATTCTACAGTAATGGAAGTGATCACTGATCAGTTCTTGTTGACCCTAAAGGCTTGTATCCATACGTCAGCAGCGGTGTATCCTGATGGACCGCGATCAAGAAGCAACAGTCGCACATATGGATGTTACATCTGTTGGGGAACTTGATGTGTTCGTAGACCATGCTGAGATGCATGCATGGAGTCAAACTAGACCATAAACATAATGGTCGGCGATTCTGTTAAGCGACGATCATAATCTAATCCCGGTCACTTAGATCCAGAATATCCTTTTCTTACCAGAATATCCTTTTCTTCATTTTCCTGGCCGTAGTTGTGATTTCTCATTCCGCATTACAACTATTTATAATAGAGATTTCGTCATTTCTCTACAAGGTGGGCGGCCCGAAGAATTTGTTTTGGAGAGCATCGACTATTGAGCACTTAACTTCAAACCTCTGATTCGGATCCATCGATCTTCGAACGGCAAGTTGAAGATTATCATATAAGAAAATATATATGCAGTTATGCGCCATAGCTACGCCTCGAACCGATACATAAGAGACAACTTCGAAGTACAAAACAGTGCCCGATTGTTTATGTCCGAGAACTAGAACAATTGCAGAAATGAATTACGTACTATATCGTGGATGGAAGTTGAGCAACGAACTCCTGAATATGACGTAGTGTAACCAATTTGTCATAATTTAGCCTTCTACATCCCTCCTTGCTGCACTTCGAGTTCCAACAAGCCGTCGCTTCCGACCACTCCTCCATCTCTAGCCCAGAAAGTGTATCTCCTAGAGGTCTACGATCCATCTCCGAAAATAATTTTGCCTTTAGCTCTCGCCAGGCATAGTTATCCGTCTCCTCTCCACACCCACTACAATATCTATTCGCGACATTGCCAGCGCTAAATGCTTCATCCGTGTCTATTATGTGCTTGAAAAGATCTCGTCGTTTCCTGTGGAAAGCAAGAAGCGTCATGAGATCCTTCGACGACAGACGCTCTAGTTGTGACCGTTGCTCCTCGTCATAGAGCGAGAGACTGAGCGTGTACGTGGATGCAAGTTTTGCCTCCTCTTCCCATCCGAAACGCGTAGCCATTACGTATAGCCGCAGCGGCTGCTCAAGGAAAAGCGGTGCCGTAATAGCCGATCGTATGACAGATAATGGACCTAGCGCCTCCCATCTTTCAATAAGGGATACAGCATCTTCCAGTTGGTCGAAATTCTCCCATTTCGGTGTTTCCAGACCGCAGAGCATACGAAGAACCCTCTCCAGGACAACGTCCTTCTCGTCAACCGATACGCGAGTCTCCAGTTTTGTTGGAGAATTCTTTTCAAGTGGTGTGGGCGGCGCAATTATGCCCCGGAAGAATTTCGAAGTATTCCGCAGTGTAAACGAGTATACACGATAGCATGTTCCTTCATTCGACGTAAGAATCACGTCTGCATGTGGAGAACTGAAGAATGGGTGAGCTTTTAAAGCGGGTTGTTCGACGCTGGAACTAGCCATGATGAAGGGGGAGGACAAGGAGCGTTGGATGCATGGCTAGCCTTGCTTTAACAACGTGGTCCGAATTTTAGGGTGGTGCCTTGATTGGTTCGCTACTAGCAGATGATAGGGGTGCAGCGCCAGAGTTGTAGATTGAGATAACTAGCGATAGATGCATTGCAGCGGCAGCCATTGGCTATAACAGAGACACTAGCAGCAGTTAGTGCTCATACTAAGGGCCCATCACCTTGATGAGATGGGCTTACAGGATGATACCCGTTGGTAGACGGGAGTAGATTATACGAAAGACAGTGTAGGCTCTTGTTCCAGCATGGAATAAAAAATATTGCAGCGTATGTCCATAGTATTCAAAATGTGATGCTTTAGCTCTGAGACGTAAGGACGCATAGAATAGAGTGAATGATGGTCCATAACTGAAAGCTGAAACGCAGTGCTTCTCCTGAAAAGTTACCGGCAACCACCGGCGACCTCAGAAAACATGACGTAAGCACAAATGCTTAAGCAAAACAAGGCACAATAGACCGTCCCATAGTGCTACGACCGTCACCAACACAGCCTTCACTCTACTCCAGGCACTTCAAGCTTCAAGCTTCAAGACTTGATCATTCCGGGCTATTCCATCATTTTCAGTCCCCGGCAAGACCGCGGTAGCATGTCCAAGGCTTCCAGAGCAACGCTGGTGCCTTTCCTTCCACTGTTGACTTGATACACTTTGAACGGTGCGGTGACGCACCCTGCCCGGCCTCTACGCATGGTGCACAACACTATTAGTCACTGTCAATGGATGGTGCTATTCATTGATACCATTCGACTCGGATGCCGTAATCTTCCGTGGTAAACATCTTTTCATTGTTTCTGACATGTGAGTTGGCAGGAGGCTAGAGTATCACCATGCTACCTCGTGTCCTAGTGTTCCTACGAGGTTTTCATGCCGCGCACTCCGGCGATCTCGATGGAAGTTGGAAGTCCTCTGAACTTGCCTATGGTATTGTGCATCTGGCCTGACAATATGGCGATCTCGGCTTTTGGATCACGCAAGCAAAGTAGCGATCCTAAGGACGTTCTTTTCTGTTAGTGTTCCTTTAATTTATTTCTGAAGCCGAAAACACTTACTAGCAGGAGATGTTATAGCAAAATCGAGCGGAATTCATAGTAAGGCTGAAGTAAATGTGATGAGCCAGGACGCATCCAACCTCGGAGAGTTTGAACTAGGCCGACGGTAATCGCTTGTTTGGTGAGCAAATCCAGCATTTTAACACTTTATTCGTTGACAACTGCATAGACGCCACACTGTGAACTTGATTTTCACGACATATACGCGGGTCTTCCTCGAGGGCTTATGTACGAAGTGAAATCGCCCGAAGACAGGACATCAATGGATGTCGGAAACCTTCCAGAAACTTCGGCTTGAGATCCTCCGTCAGGCACCCATGTTTAGCGAGCTCTTGGCAAAATTGCCAAGCGTGTTTCTGGAGGATTTTCGCCTACCTTTACGCTTTCTTTCTCTGCCGATGTCGTCCACCAAAGGTTCCATTTCATAATTTCTCTGTCAAATATCCCTATGGCTCGGCCAAGAGCGCAGCACATACATTCCTCAGAATCAAAATGCATCGCATCCCGAGCCCCGAGGTTGTTGTTTCAGAGACATGCTGAACCGCCAGTCTTTCTACGCTACCGTGACTGTCGCTACTATTGTGATGATTGACTTGGTGTCATGACTGTGCGGAGTCTAAAAATAAAGTTGCTGACATGTTGGCGCCAGGCGTACACCATCGAAATCGTATACCTTTAATGGAACCGATTTCGATGCTGTGGGCTGCGCCATACCTGGGTCCGCAGAACATGTGTATGTTGCAACTTTCCTCTCCACAATTTACTCACCATAGCAGTCTGTCTGACAGATTCGTCGACATATTACCAACGTTTTGATGGAACGAAGGCTTGTTTCTGTCAACCGACCTTTCCCCGCATCGTAATAGTAGCACTGGCATCGGCAAACACATCAATGAGCACGCAGGACTCCCGCCTGTGCTTCCTGCGCCCCTACCCACTCTAAACTCCATGACCACTCATGTCGTGCAGGGGCTTCTTACTTGGCTGATTTCTTCATTCCCAGCGCGACATTGGAGCAGGGTAACCTGCTCATCAAAGGTGCCTGATATTGCAACCCGAGGGCGCATCCCGATGCTCAGCAAAACATGAGCGTCTAGGCTGAGCGCGTCAGCCAGTGCTCCACCGTATAAAACGTGAAGGAAACGCGTCCAACATTCTGCAGACTCGATCCTCGAATCAGCTCTCCTCTTCTCATCTTCTCTACTACCGGTTCATCCTCCTGAGCTAATATGTTCGCCAAGCTTGCTTCAGTCATTGTTCTCGCCGTTCTCGGTGCCAGCGCTGCCCCCAGCACTGTTGAAAGCCGGGCCGTTACCATTGCCAACGGTAAAAGCCTGCAAATCGGCCCCATTGCTCAGCACCCGTGGTACTACTGGGCTGATGCGTGAGTGATTTTCCATATTCTCATTCCTTACCTATTCATCGACTCACAATAAATGATTTACAGCAAGATCCAGTCCGGTGTCTGCCCTTCTGCCATTGCCGCGCAGATCCCCGACTGCTATTCCATTACCCTTCCCAAAGAGGTGAACAAGGGCCAGAAGGGACAGTTCCGCACCCCTCTCGCTCCCGCCGATGGCTCCACGTACTGGGCCAGCTGGACCTCGAACATCCCCTCTGCGGGAATCAATGTCACTGGAAACGCTCTCTTCCACTTGTTCGAGATGTACAGCACCCAGGGTGGCTCTTTCGCATATGTCTGGCTCAAGGATAACCAAGTCTTCTTGACCAGCCCCGATGGCTCCGTCGGAGTGCGTACCTTCTTTATTCTCCAATCTGAATATAAACTGACGCTGTACTTTAATTTTGCAGGCCCCCTCCGATCTCTTCGGCTTTGCTGATCGTAATGCTTACCATGAAGTCCTGCTCAAGACTGGCCCTCAGGGACACATCAGCTTCAACGTCACCGACAAGGTCACTGGTGAGAGGCTCTTGACCTACAACTACGCAGGCCAGGTCGGACACAAGGACTTCCAGTAAGTTTCTTTGGTAGCTTTTATTTCTTACACGATTACTGAATATCTTATACTTCAGGTTCCGCGTTGGCTCTTACCGTGATGCCTCCGTCGGCCAGACCCAGTTCGTCGAGCACATCGGCCAGTGGGACTACTACAAGGTCTAAATTATTAGACCAGAAAAGTTGTAGAGGGGGAGGAGCTCATTTTTAGATTAGATCGATACCTTAACTCCTAATGCTCTTTTCAATATATGGAGCGCTTTCTTTTAGTACATCGGTACAGCTATACATTGATCTTTTGGTTACATCAGGGTGCGCATTTGAGATCTGATACACCTTTGGGTTATGACATGAGGCACAAAAATCAACACCTTCGTGAGCAGTGTTAGAGTTTGATTAGCACCATACTTTGCATTTGCTATTTATTGACCATTTTCCATAGCTTCAATAGATGCGCCGGAGAACCGAGAAGTCAGGTTGCGGTGAATGCCTAGAGGTGGGCGGACTCACGTGCGCAAATAGTCCGCCTATTGAACTATATGATGCATTGAAGAACCCACTATCCCAAATATTTTCCAGCAGGCAGAAATCGGCGTCCACTAGACAACATAGACTGACATGAGTACGACTGGTTATGTTGACGAGCAATTTCTACTTACAGCTATGCTGCTTAAGGATGAAGTTTTTGTTGCTACGTCCTGCAGAAATAGAGCCACGGTGTCATCGAATATAAGAAACAGATTTTGACTGCCCGAGACGTGGACAAGTCTGATGCCGAGGAGGACAGAGCAAGCGATGTAGAAGAGCCCTGGAAAAAGCCGCATCCCGGGTCAGCAATTCGTGAAGAATCCATCCGTTCCAGCAAGAGGGGGCTTTATATGAATACGCCCCTCTGATTTCTGGTGGGATGTTCTGTAGACAATGGTCGGTATACGTGGCATATGCGAGGGAGCAGGTCTACACGTCATGTGAGTGCGCGGATGATGAGGATTTAGACGGTGAATTCTCCGTGCATTTGAGAAAATACTTCCGCGAGAGGAGTAAGTGTGGGATGCGCGGCCCGAGAACCCTTGTCCGCAGTCCAGCTTATTAGTACATGCAGTGTATAGCATATAGGTAAAGGATAGCGCTCGCATAAGCATTGTTTGCTTGCAGTAACGAACGAATTAAATCAAAGAGTTCCGAAATCAGAGAAGCCACCTCCATCTTCACCACTGCAAACGTCAAGCCAACGTTTCATCGATGCTTAGAAACTAACAACCTGCCACACTTTCTGAGCTAGGCATCCCCATCTTCTCGACTCGGTGAGGTGGCTAGTACCAATAACGAAATGAGCCATAGTTGATAATAACTTGCCTCGCCGAAGGGGAATTTTGTACGAGGAAATACCAGGCTTTTATCACAGTGTTATAGTTGTAATGCTATTATACGGCGCTATAGCCAAGTGGTTACGGCGACAGATTAGAAATCTGTTCCTCTTTGAGGGCGCAGGTTCAAATCCTGCTGGCGTCGTCCTCGTATGCGTGAAAACTTTTGGATTGCTATACATTTTTTTTTGGGACTGTCCATCTACTTAAATAGCCATGCATCCACCAATTTCCGCCGAAGTTGGGAATTGGGATCATCGTGGAGTCCGTGTAAGTTAATAACTATCTAAACAATGTTTGTATCGCTCTCAGGAGTCAGATTGTCAGAGTTCGGCCCAATGATTTCAAGGTGTCTGTGTATTTGATCGAAGACGTGGTCAACAGCTACATACTATGTGTAGCATTACAACATGGATCTCTATCCGTAGAGAACAGAGCCGCTTCAATTACAGTATATCTTTGGCTTACAGCCAAAGTATTTGGATCATAGGAATATCGATCTGCAAGCCTTAATGTACGTAATAGGAGTGCCACTGAACGCCCTTTTCCTGCAAACTAATTCACGGAATGAGAGTGAAAGGTGAACTCCTGCCGACGCACACAAGGAAAAGCAGCCCTTTTTGCGTCCGGAATTTAAGACCCACCCCGGTGTGGTGAAATGCTAAAAAATGCGAGTTGATCTAGGCATTTTGACGGAGAACTACCGAATGTGTTGTGCGCGGTAAGTTGTGTTCCTAAGTACCTTAGGGATCATCGGTACCGCCAACGGTCAACCCCATGCTAAGTAACTAGCACCCAAAAATTCTATCGTTCCCTGGAAAATCAAATCAAATCGTGCTCTAAATGTTGAAGGATGCATCTGTGTTTAGCAACACAAAAAGACTCTCTTTCTTATACACGACGCCAGCAGGATTTGAACCTGCGCCCTCAAAGAGGAACAGATTTCTAATCTGTCGCCGTAACCACTTGGCTATAGCGCCTTAAAAATGGGAGGAGAGGGAGGGGTGAGACTGGGACCGGGTATGGGAGGGTGAGTTGAGCGGGAGGGAGGTGAAGGCGTTGGATAACTTGAAGCGAAAGAATGTGATCGAGGGAAAAGGCGACTTGCGATGTGCTTGAAGGCTTTGCCGCATAGATTCTACTTCATCAACGTCAGGAGTTTGTACGAAGTTGGTTCTCTGACTCAGACTCTGAGGGACCTTTATCCGTTGCATTGCATTCTGCAATCTACGTTGTAAAATATACTTAAAGTATTGTCTTCGTCATTCGCTGGCACCGCGGTCGGTAACGCACGCTCATCTTCACCTTTCACTCCCGATTCAAAACATAATGTGCCGGCTTCAGAAAGGATAATCACAACGACAAAAGTTTTTTCACAAGCCCACACGACGCCAGCAGGATTTGAACCTGCGCCCTCAAAGAGGAACAGATAAGGCAACAATGAAGTATTGACGTTCGAATCTGTCGCCGTAACCACTTGGCTATAGCGCCGCACTGTTTTGGAGATGAGACCAATGGAGACCTAGTGAGCAAGATCCTTCCACGGGGGTATCATCGTTAACACCGACCCTCCTTTGAGTGCACCACCATTGTCACTTTCGCGTCCTCGCGTTCACCTTCTCCTCAACCCTCCCTGGCCCTCACTCACGCACATATGAATATCTCCCCGTAATGGACCCAAACGACACTGGAAACAATTTTGAAACCCCCGTGAACAGGCCGAAGCCGAAGGCGCGGTTCGAGTCGGGCCTTCTGCGCTCGGCGGCGGGGGCGGGAAGTTCGATGGCCACGCCGGGTGCGGGAGGGATGAAGAGGGATTCGCTGGCGGCTGAGTTGGAGAGAGGTGCGTGGATTTGGTTTGTTCTGGGGGGTTGGGGGGTTGGTGTTGGGAGGGAAGGAGGGAGGAAGACCTGGATATCCATCCCCTTCACTCTTCCGTCCAACCCACACCCCGTCCCATATCAGCTTGTCATACGTCATACTAACTCCCCTATCCTCCCTTCCCACAGACCCGCACCTATCCTCCGCCAAGCGCCAACAACGCACGCAAGTCTTCACCTCGACCCTCGCGCACGGCTCCCTCGAGCGGCAGCTCCTCGCCGCGCAGACGGCGAAGCTCGAGCTCGAGACGCGCCTCCGCGAGCGGGAGAGCCAGATTGAAAGGCTGGAGAGGGACAGGAGGTGGTTTGCGGAGCGGGAGAAGGAGGAGAGGGAGGAGAAGGAGAGGGAGCGGGCGGAGAGGGAGGGGGAGAAGGTGAGTTTTGGGGGGTTTTGTTTCGCTTGGATTTGGATTTGGTCCCTTCTCTGTTCTTTTCAATGTTGCCTGTGGGCTCTGTTACGGTGGCGCGTCGCGTATGGCTTGGGTTGCCTGTCGTCTTGCTCGCTGTGCCTCCTGCGGACTGTTGTCCCTTCGTTTCAGCCGTGGCTACCCTTTGTTTCTGCTCTTCAGTTGTGGCACGACCTGCTCCTTCTTCCTCGCTACGTTTAACCCCGCATTTGCGTCCCCATTCTCTTTTTTTTTCTGGCACCTTTACTAGTTCTTTTCGTGCGCTACGGTCCCTTCGTTTCTGGCGTGGATGTCCTTACCCTCCCGGCATGGGTGTCCCTTCGTTTCTGGCATTTTACCTCTTCGCTCTGTCACGGGTGCAACTTCACTTTCGCGCAGTAGCCTTTTTTTCCCCGACATTTTTTGCCTTTTCATTTCTGGCACCTTCCCCTTTCGCTCTGACCCAGACGCCCTCCGCTCTGGCACCTTTCTCTTACCTTTTCGCCTTTCGCATTTTGTTATGCCGTCGCCTCTTTCTTTCTTGTTTCCAGCACTGTGGTCCCTTCGTTTAAACACCCTGCTCATTCATTCGTTCACGAGTGCCTCTTCATTTTGGGCATGGCTGTCTCTTCGTTCTGGAGACAGCTACCTCTTCGTCCCATGCGCATTCCTCTACATTTCCGACACGATTATCCCGGTCGTTGGTTTATGGCATGACTGCCTGTTCGCTCTGGCACTCTAGCGCCTTCGCTCTGCGTTTCCATTTCCGACAAAGTTCTCACTTGTCTCTTCGCTCCGTTGGTATTGGGCAGCGTCCCTTAACACGGTTGCTTCTTTGTTTCCGGCACGGGAGATTGGGTCTTCCTTTGAGCACCTCTACCTTGTTGTTTTGAGAAACGATTGCCCCCTCGTTTTTGGCAGGTGACATTGCCCGTTAGTTCTAGCCCTTCACTTTTGGGTTGCCCGATGGTATTGGAATGGGCACTCTTTTACCCCTTCGCCCCAACTTTGGCGCGGTTTCGTAGCGGACACAGTCGTCTCTTCGTCCTGATGTCCTGTTGCGTTTGCTCTTCGTTTCTGCCGCATTTGCCTTTCATTTCTGCCGCTTGTTCCTGGCACGGCTGCCTGCTCGTTCTGGCATAACTTCCTCTTCGCATCTCACTTCCGTTTTCTCGCTGTTGTCCTTTTTCTTCAGGACAGTGTTGCTCCGGTTGCTTCTTCCTTTCTTCTTTTCTAGCACTTGTGCTCCGTGATTCTCGCACTGTTTTCTTTTTCGTTACTGCTACGATTATCTTTGTCTCTTGGGCAGTTCTTTTTCGGCATAGCTCCCCGTCATTTCTCGCGAGCCTGCCTCTTTACCTGCAGAGCTTGGGCCCTTCGCTTGTCGCTTGTGCTGCTTTACTCTGGCGCAGTGTCGTTTCTAACTGCACCTTTCTCTGCTACTGTACACTTTCCTTCTCTCCTCTCCTCTCTTCTATCCTAGCAAACGATCATACTAACCTCCCTTCCTTCCGACAGACAAAACTAACTGCCGATATGCGCAACCTCCGCCTGACCGCTTCTACCCTTCAAAATGAGCTCGCCGACCGACAAGACGCCTTCTCTGCGCTCTCCCTCCAATCCTCGTCCTCCCTCTCCGCATGCAAGGCAGAGTTGGCGACGACTACGCACGGGCGGGATCAGCTGCGCGCGGAGGTGGGGTCGCTGGAGGACACGGCGGCACAGAGATTGCAGGCACTGGAGGACCTGCAGCAGGCGCACGATGCACTTTTGGCGGAACATGAGCAGCTGAAGTCGCAGCAGAGCGCGAGCGGGGGCATGGATATCGTGAGGGATGAACTGTACAGGCAGGCTGGGCACCTGCGCCACCTTGAGAGCGCGAATGCGAAGTTGGAATCGGAGTGTGCGCGGTGGAGGGAGAAGAGCGTCAGTGTGGAAGTATTGAAGGAGGAGAAGCGGGATTTGGAGAGGAGGCTGAAGGGGGTGGAGGAGATGAGGGAGCGGATGGGGAAGTTGGAGGGAGAGTTGGGGGAGGCGAGGTAAGTGCTTTATTTGGTTGAGGAATAGGGAACTGATACGCTTTCTTTCGCACGTAGAGCAGCCTTAGCAGCCTCGTCTATCCCCACCCCTACCGCTGCCTCTTCACCCCCTAGCGTAACCCAAACCCAAGCGCTCTCAGCCCTCCGTCTCTCGCATGCCTCCCTCCTGGACTCGTATGGCTCGCTCTCAGCGCAACTCAAACAATCGCAAGCGCAGCTCTCAGCCACAGAAACAGCCCTCGAGGAGAAGACACACCGGGAACGGGACCTGGAACGAGAGGTGCGCGGCTTGAAGGAGAAGGTGGCGCGTGCAGAAGCGAGGGTCAGGATGGGAGAGGGGGAGGTGCGGTTTCTGGGTGCGTTGGTGGTGAGTTTGATTTCGGCTTCTTTTCTCTTTCCTTTTGGGTCTCCTGTCTGTTCTTCTCCGTAGCTGTTTTCGCTCCTTTCTTGTTCCTGCTTCCGTTTTATTCACATCTCTCTTTCGTTCCGTTTCCATTCTTTTCCTCTCCCTGTGCACACGTCTTTGCCTTCCCTACTTCGTCTCCAGGTGTGACTCTGTTGTTCTCCCGTTCTGAGCATTGTGCCGTGCCGTTTCTGGAACGGTTGCCCGGTCGTTTCAGGCTCTGTTAATGCTTCGTTTGGGCCCATTTTCGTCGTTCTGATGCTCTATTGTGGCACAATTTTGCCTTCCTCTCGGACATTTATACCACGTTTCAAGTATTTATCCCCCTTCATTTCAAGCAGAATCTTTTTCGTGCTCGCTCTTGCTGTTTTCGTCTTCGCTTTAGCAATATTCGCTTTCATTTTTGATGTAGCTCTGTCTCAGTCTCTTGCAACCCTTCACCAGTTTTCTCGTTTGCGTTAGCTAAGTTCGTTGCTCTGTTTCCCGCTGTGCTTTGGCGCTATGGTCATATTTCTCATATTTCTGCTGTCTGTTATCTCATCGTTTTTTTGTGCCTCATGTTCTGCCAGTCCTTCCCTGTTTTCATTTCGTTTCAGTTCTGCTGCACACTCTTTCCTTGTACTATAGCCCTCTTATTTCTTACACTGCTCCTCTCATTCCAGCCACTTGTACCTTCCCTTAATGGGGACGCTGATCTTCACGGCGCTCTTTTTCGCTCTTTTTCTTCGCTCTTTTCGTGTCATTACTGGCACTGTTAACCCCCCATTGTTGGCGCTTTTATGAAAATTTCTGATACTCGATCCCATTTTCTCACACTGCTGTGAGTATCGATCTGCCACTGGTGCCCCCCTTTGCGGCCCATGGTTACTCCTTCGTGACTTCAAACGCCTTCCCTATCTTTTCTACGATCCTTTCCACCAAAACAACCCTTCGTTTCAGTCGCTACTTTATACTTTAGTCCTTTCTATCGCTCTTCCTCTTCCTTTATTTCTGCTAAGTTTCTTCTCACCTCCATCTTCCCTCTTTTCAACCCCATCCTTCTCTCATCCCACAATGATGCTAATTTTCCCTCTCCCCACAGGCAAGCTACAACGCTGAAGAGGCATCTCTCTCCGAGGGTGATGGAGTGGTCAATCCTGACGGCACATCTAGCCCTAACACAAACCACTTTGACACTCTCAAAACGACACGCATCCAGCAGCTGGAAGCGCTCCTCACCGAGTACAAGGATGCAAATGAACGGCTAATGCGAGAGTTAGATGCGTTGGCCGGAGACGGGGAGGGCGCGCGAGTACTACGTGGTGAGGGCGGAGAGGAAGCGAAGGGGATGGGTAAAGGTCAAGGGAATGTGAGGGAGGCCCTGGAAGCGGAGGTACAGCGGGAAAGGAAGGAGCGAGAGGACACTGTTAAAGGTTCGTGCTTTCCCCTTTTCCTTTCGATCGAATGCCTCATTGAACACCACTAGCACTCGAAACTGCCGAATCCGAGCTCAAATTCCACCTCGTGAAGATCGATGAACTCGAACAAAACCTCTTCGAGCTCTCGGGTGAGATCGCAGGTGGGCGGCATGTTCCGCCGAACACACGAGTACTAAGCATGAAGGACAATCCCGAGGAGCAGTGGTTTGCGCTACGGCAGGCTGCGCTGGATGGGCTTCGCAAGGAGAACGAGGCCCTATTGAAGAGACTGGGGGAGCTAGAGGCGGAGAGGGGATCTATTAGCGGCAATTGGGGGCAACAAGGGCACGGAGAAGGGGGTACGGGGAAGGCAGCGGTACCCCGGGAGAGCTGGGAGCTCGTAAACAAGGAGAAGGCGGAGCTGGAAGAGGAAGTGAAGAAGAAGGAGAAGCGGCTTCTGAGGCTACAGCAGGTGCGTTTGTGCTTTGCTTTTCCCGACTTCTCGTGCTCGTATGCTCACTGTGACCCCCAAATTGATGCAGGTGTTCACGTCAAAGAGCGCCGAGTTCCGGGAAGCCATTGCCTCCATCCTCGGCGTCAAGCTCGCTTTCTACCCAAACGGCCAGGTGCGGGTCACGTCGATATACGACCTCAACGCATCGTTCGTTTTCAAGCCCTCCTCCACGTCAAGTGGAAGCGCTTCGACGTCAAGTATCGACATGCAACTCATTGCGCAGGGTGAGGGTGGGCCGCAAGATCTCCCCAGCATGATGCACTACTGGATTGAGAGCGAGCGGTGCATACCTGGCTTCATGGCAAGTGTGACTCTCGAGTGTTATGATAAGAGTAAGCGGGAGGCGGAGGGAGAAATGGTGTAAGTTGATGAGTGGGGTGCATGATAATAGGGGGATATTACGTTGCACTTTACTTTGCAGGTCCTGAAGGCCACGCATGCGATACGAGATGCCTGAGATGACAACCGGAGATTTACCTGGAGGGGTGAAAAGGAACACGAAGATATCTTCCGCTCTTGCTTGCTTTGTGTGAGGTTTGATATCTCCTGATACCACTTACTTGTATTTTTATGTCCAATATATAGATATTTTTTCTGGACATCGGTCTCTTTGGAAGCATATGAGGACATGGCTTCTGGGTACGAATATTTCTAAATCACCGAAAAAAAACACTTTCGCTTTCCCAACTTGTGACTGCGTGACCACTTGAAAGCAGCGTGACCACAACCGAAAAGGTCACTGGATAGATTTGCACCCATTGATCTTGAAATCTGGTCGTATGAACGCTATCTGCTGGACATTGTTCCTTTCTATCGACATCTGTCCAACGATACACCGCTATAAAATGACCGACAACTGCGATTTAGCGATTCGCCTTGGTTTCCGAAAAATACAAACTTAAACAATTACAACGAAAGGACCCCCTATGCGCTCGGTGATGACTAACTAGTTCATGCCAAATGAAGGAGACACATACAGTTGAACCCCTCTTAGCCCATACCCTTTGGTAGACGCTTCAAGTCATGGGTTTTGAGAGGTTATGGGTGATGAGGGGCTGAATTTGGTGCAGAATGACAAATTGGTAGGCACCCAAAGCTATGGATTACAGAGGTGTATGGGTTAGGACTAGGAGGAGTATGGGTTAAGGGAGGCTCGACTGTACTATCCAAGCGCTATGCATATGTACGCAAGCTGAAGACATAAAGGAGGATGAACTACGCGAATGAAGGGTCCAGATTAGTGACTGAATTTACTCCCAGTACATCTACCAGGAGCCACATATGTAGATCTGTCGTTAGGTGCATTCAAGATTACTCCGGGTACGCACCAATACTCCACAGCCTCTCTTAATGCGCGCAAAATCACACTGATTTTTACTTATAGAATGTTGTCTAGTATTGATGTATGAGTTAAGCAGAATGGATCCGCGGCGATGCGCCTCGGATGTGAAGGCGCCTTGCAGATGTGAACGCATGCTGCGATGGCAAGGTAAGTCTTGGATTCAAAATACTAGTGCTGTCCCTCTTCTGATACATTCTTATTGATATCCAACAGTTGAATCGGATCGTCCGCCTTCGCGTCTGTATTCAACTCATCCAAATGCGCATGCTACATACGCGTGTGGTGAGTATGCGCTCTACCCAACCCATGGGTGTTCACGACGCTCGATCAAATGCTCAAACAACAAAACCACCACATTACTCAACCCCAAGTCTCTCGATTCCGTGTCCCTACACTTGAATTAAGATCTCCACCGCCCAGGCTCTGAATACCGGTTCGTCGGGATGCACATCCCTATCGCTGAATTCTTTGAGTAGATTCACAGTGCGCCTGCATAGTATGTATGTAATACGTAGTATGGACGCGCATCCGAGTCATATATTAATTTTAGACTTGCACGAGCCCCACGATGCCTAATCCCAGCCGCGGCAGAAAAGCAGACTGCCGGCGGCAAGGGAAAGTCAAGCCGCCCCGAGAAGGAACGTCGCTACTTTTACTGCGTCGTTTGTTCTATCTATTCCTAGTCATCCTAATCATTTTGCATAGCCTCTGAACCTCGGCTTTCCGGCATAGGTGCGTATGCAAGCACTGCAAGATCTGCAGTGTTAGGACAAGTTAGAATGCGGGCAACGTGTAGCATTCGACATGCAGCACAGGTATTCTTTGCCTTCTGTGAGTTGATTAACGCTTCAAATTTATTCTAAAACCTTTCCCTCAGCAGCGCACATGATTTGCACAAAATATTGCTACTCAGACCAAATCATGAAAAAAGGTTCCTAAGTACCGTCCTTGATGCATTCTTCGATTATGTACTTGCTCCGATAAAAAGAGAGCCTCATTTCATCCTAGGCCCTCGGTAAGGCGGTCAGATCGGGGAGTAACGTCAATTGAGTCTCTGCATTCATAGACCTCCCTGGATGATTAACATTATCGGCGGCAAGTGATTTCAGCGAGCGCCCCATACAATAATGTTGGGCGTGAATGTTTATTCCACGAACAATACGCACATGGAGATGATTAACCACAAAATATGTGCATACGACCAATAATGTATAACCTGGTAAGCTGCACTAGGAAATTTCTCTTTCTCAAATCCCCGAATCCACAGGATGATCATCGCATTCAAGATTCCATTTAATATTCTTTCCATTCCAGCAGCCTGAGGGACTCCCATTTCCGCGGGAAAATGCAGATTTAAATCAATAACTTACAAACTTATTTATGTACACGGGTACATTTTTGTTACTATTGCAGGGATGACGGGCATTTCCAGTCAATCTACCTTGACAGAACTGTCAGATACCTATGAGTGCTCACTGTGTTTGACATTTCTAATATTACTTACTTGGTGAAAATAGGTGTCGGTTCCGCCTACGTAGTGTCAATGCTTAACAATGCTTTGTGTTAAAAATATCTCCAGGCGCTCAGAGTGAACCGTAGGCGAATGCATAATTACCTTGGTCCATCCCATGGATGCATGAAAAATCTGAAAATAACAAGAAACGCACCAGGAATGGACTACACATGTAAATGAATTCAAGTATACCATACTATGCACATGGTGTTCAACTGCCATTTATGTGTTCGGCCTCGAGGAAGAAACCTGTTTTCTTCTCTCACCGTTTGGAAAGCGGGGCACGTCATACTGCTGTTGCCAACTATGCCATCTCAAATAAGCGCAGGATTGGGACCCTGAGTAATACATTGAAACACAGCAAGGAAGTTCAATTTCTTTTTCCGCCGATCGTAAGTCTTGAATTTTACTTTTTTACACGTATAACGTGACCGTTCCCTCAGAGTATAAAATATGCAGCAAACTCGCCATCTATTCTTCAGAAAGGTCATCGAATCTACCCTCTGCAGCATCTCTACTATTTAAATTCCATCTTCTCCAGGATGTTCGCCAAGCTTGCTTCTGTTGTTGCTCTCGCCTTTCTCGGTGCCAGTGCTGCTCCCAGCCTCGAAGCCAGAGATGGAACCGTCATTGCTACCGGTACCAGCCTTCAGACTGGACCTATCGCTCAGAAGCCTTGGTATTACTGGGCAGACGCGTTAGTTTCTTTCCGTGCTGTCGTTCTTTTTACTCGGTTGCTGATAATTCTCTCTCATAGCAAGATCGAATATGGTGTTTGCCCGACTGCCATTGCGGCTGAGATTCCTGATTGCTACAGCATCACTCTGCCCCAGGACGTTAACAAGGGCCAGAAGGGACAGTTCCGCACGCCCCTCAGCCCCGCCGACGGCTCTACCTACTGGGCCAGCTGGACCTCAAATATTCCTTCTGCGGGCATCAACGTAACTGGAAATGCCCTCTTCCACTTATTTGAGATGTATAGCACTCAGGGTGGCTCCTTCGCATATGTCTGGATCCAGGACAACAATGTTTACTTGACCAGCCCAGATGGCACTGTCTCAGTTAGTATCTAGGGTTCTTTACTCTGCAGTGAAACTGAAGATTTGTTCGACTGCTTTAGGACCCCACCCCTCTCTTCGGGTTCACCGATCGCAATGCCTTCCACCAGGTCCTCCTCAAGACTGGACCCCAAGGGCATATTAGCTTTAATGTCACCGATAAAGTCAGCGGTGAGAGACTCCTAACCTACAACTACTCCGGCAAGGTTGGTACTACAGACTTCCAGTGAGTGTTATAAATTCAATGTGTTTGTTAAACATTCTCTAAAATGCATTAATTTTCTAGGTACCGCGTTGGCTCTTACCGCGACGCCTCTGTTGGCCAAACTCAGTTCATTGAGCACATTGGCGAGTGGGACTACTACAAGGTCTAACTTTCGACTTACTACCTGTGCTTTTGGCCATTTCCTTTCCCATAATCGGGTTCACGTCGAATATCTCTTACTTTGTCTTGTGGTATTTCGCGAAATAGACTTCATCATTCCCGTCTCCCATCATGTTAGAGTTATCATAAGGTATTTGGCTTCAAATACTAATGCATATGCTGCCATATAAGCATTTAAGAAGCTTTCTGGTATGGCTGATATGTACTCAAGCATACTGCTATCTGAATTCCAGCAACTTGTTGGCCGGGGACACACTTATACGGACTCTGAACTTTGTCATGGATCAAATGAATTGAAATCATGTGTTGGCCGGAATTTTAAAGCTTTATGTACATGACTTGACAGGTGATTCAAACGATCACGAACTTGATATACGGCTGAATTGAAATCGTATAATTATAACAGAATATGTTCTCTAGAGCGTGTAATTTTCATATGGTGTTGACTATCAAGGAAAATCTGGTGTATACAGTTTCTGCCTGTCCTAAATACAAAGCACGAGCATTGAGTATTGGGTTGCACATTTGCTCGGATTAGAAACTCGTCATCATTTTTATCCTCTGTCCTCGGTACAGAAGGAATTTGATGGCGTGTTAATCACATTTCTGTGCCCCGAAATCTTTCTGTAATGTTTAAAATCGGAGGTGAGCACTAGGAGAGATGTAAACGATCGTCCCAACATTCATAGCGTGAAACTATGTTGAAGGCAGATGTATACGAGGCCGAGCATTATCATCAAACTGTTTACAACCAAATCCTTATGACCAATGTATTTACGTGCTGCTATGTTGATGTCTCTTTTTTTCTGTTCTGACACATTGCCAATCAATTCAGATTATTAGCCTTTTACGAGGTCTTTACACTCCCCCACCTATATAGGTAGATTCTACGTAGACTACATGTACCTTACGTATAGTCTATGTATAG